>CAUYSK010038225.1:0-22408 GCA_963575035.1 Avahi laniger | reverse complement strand
TGGCCGTGGATGCCACTGGGACAGAAGTGGCAATGAGAGGGTCCTGGGTGCGGGAGGAGGAGAGAGCAGGGCCGTCTGCAGTGGGGGGTCAGGGGGCGTCCCTGAGCCGCAGGGCGAGAGATGAGCAGACAGTACAGGGATCGAGCAGGGGACACAGGGATTCCAGAAAAAGGAGTCCTGCTGGGACGCAAGGTGAGGCACAGACAGGAGCCGGGGCTGGGCGCTGGGGCTCTGGCTGTAGGGAGTTGGGACCGGCCACCATGAGTGTCCTCCTCTGCCCAGAGCCTCCCTGCTGGTCACTTACCGCTTAGCCAGAAGATGCCACAGAGAACACGGCAGAAGGGAAACCGACCACAGCCAGCTTTCTACCTGGAAAAATCCGCCCTGGAAAGTCAAGGACAAACCTTCTTGAAGCAGAATTGAGAGGCTGCCACTGATAATGCATGGCCACCCAAGCTGCCACTTTTCCGGAAGCGTGGGTTCCATTCGCTCCTGGAAGGCGACACACAGCTCCACCACTCAAGGGGCCAAGAGTAATGAGACAGACACACGCACAGCAAAGCGTTCACACAGAGCTCTGGAAGGTGACCAACCCTGCCCACGCCGGCCTTCCAGGTCCCTCTCTCATGACAGTGGCGCCCGCTGGTCTTTGCAGAACGGGGGGCCGACCGCAGGGCCTTGACTCGGACGGGATGAGGGGCGGGTGCGACAAGTGCAAGACGGTGGGGGCCTCCTACAGTCAGAAGCACAGGAAACCCCAGATACGAACAGCAGATGTGACAGTAACGTGCCTGCTACAGAAAGCACAAGGGGACTAAAACCTGGAGGAGGAGACCAGACCGCTTTGCTCCTGGAGTCCCACCTCGACCCTCAACGACAAGCAGAAGGGCCAAGGTCACGTGAGAATCCAGCATAGCGGAGAGTCCGCCTGAGGCTGGTGCTCAACGAGGGGGCGGGGCAGGCACTGGGACCAGACGGCAGAGACCCCCACCCCCGGGTGGCCGGTCGGGGGCTGCTGCTGGGGGTGGGGATGCTTTGAGTGCGTGTGTCAGAGAGAAAGGGGGAGGGGGAGGGGTGGCAATAAACTGCCAGGGGTCTGGTAGTGGCTGAAACACTTTTTCCTAAATGAAATATCCAACTTGAAGATGCATTTATTTAATGAATAGAAGCATCGATTAAAGCATAAAAGGGGACACTCGGTTTCCTGAAGCCTCTGCCAGAGGAGGGCCAGGACCCGCGTCCCCGTCAGCTCGCTCAGACACTTGGGCTGACGGCCTCAACTGAGCCCTGGGTGCAAATCCTTGAGGAGAGGCGGACGCGGGGCCGATGTTGTACACACCCCAGGAGACCCGAGGGGGCTCTGGGGGCGCTGCATTTCCATCGTATTTTCCTCTGCGCTCTGCTCATGGGGGGACACTCAGCACGGGTTAAAGCCCCCACTACTCTGTGCCTCAGTGCCAGCCTCGCTCCCGCTCCTCCAGAAACATAAATACCAGGGCTCGCCACGGTTTGTATTGATTTGGGCACAGGCCGCTTTTTTAAAATCCCAAGTTGCACGTCACGCCAGCACTGTGCACACGCTGCACTTGAGTGATGCAGAGAGACGCCCCCCACATGGCCAAAGCCCACCGCCATTCCCCGCGCGGCCCGGTAAGCCTGCCTGCCGACCCGAGCACGTTGAGGTGGGGGGCTGCAGGAGGCTCCCCCTCAAAAGCGTAAAGCTTCGGTCCCTCCGGGGCGGTGAGGCTCGGAAACAGCAGTCACTCAAGGCACCGTCCCTGGCGGGCGGGCACAGGGCCGCGGTGCCAAACTCGCTCAGCAGCTCCCGCTCTGCTCCTCTGGGCAGGATTCCAGGAACTGTCTTGTGTCCCCACTACACAGAGGACACACCCCCACAAGGGACTTCACGTGGGAACAATGTCTGCTTTGTTACTGACAGCTCACACCCGTGGGATTTCTGGTCGCAGCCTCCAGGGGCTTTGTTTGTTTTGAACAAAATGAAGAGAAGTGGTCTGCAGAAGGTTCCAGAAACAGTCATGCTCCAGAGAGTAGAGACTAAACCCCTAGAAGGAACTCTCCACTTCCTTTCACGAAGAACTGTCCTAATTCTAGGCCTGGGGAGGAGGTGTCGTCCGTCAGTCACTCTCTGCACCAGTCACTCTCAGCAGGGGCGGCCGCTGCTCTGGCCGCACTGAGCTGCCCTCAGGACCCAGCCCGCTGGAGGAACCTTCCCTCATTTCCCGACAGCCGACGGAGCATCTCGATGGCTCAGGTGGCCTTTGTGGCTGTGGGAGCCTCCTGAGTGTGGACAGCGTCAGCAGGACTGGCACCCCTCTGGGAGAAAGACAATGGGACAGGCGCTTCACAAGTGGGGTTTCTCCCCCCAGCAGATGGGAACCGAGACTCAGAGACCCGCAGGTCCTCACCCAAAGGCCCTCAGTGAACAGCGGGGACCCAACTCCGATCCACCCCAGGACAACGGTGGCCCGGTGCTGTCTCCCACACACTGCCACCCCACTGGCACCTTCCTGCGGTGACTTCAACCCGCAGGAGCGCGTTAGGCCCAGGTGCCAGGCAGACAGTGGGCGCACCCAATGCCACATCCTGGGACTGCCTTCCAGCAGGTTCCGAGGCCCAAGGCACGTGTCCCCAGACACCTGCTCTGCCTCTCACTAGCTCTGGAGCTCAGTCCTTTACAAACCCATGTGTAAACGTCTGTAAACCTGCCCCGTGACAGGGAGGGAGGAGGTGGAGGCTCCTGGGGGGCCGGCTGACATCTGTTTCTCCATCTAGTGCGGGTCACACACTGTGTCCCCTTTTGGCACTGAAGACACACGCCCTTTGTACAGGTGTGTAATGCACCAACAGAAATGCTCACAGAAGCTACTATCTCGAGGCTGCCACGAGAACTCCAGGAAACGAGGCCCGCAGAGACCTTAGCACAGTGTCTGGCACATGGTAACATTCAGGAAGTTCTTGGCACAGTGGCAGGACGCTGGTTTCCCCACGTGGGGAATGTGCCCACAGGGACGTACTGCGTTAGGGTCAGCGCCCAACATAAGCCACTCCCTTTGACTTCCCAATTTGGACTGCCAGGCCTGGGGTCCGGCACCGAAGAGGAGAGCCTCCCAGTCCTCCCACCCCTCCCCTGCTATCGATGAGCGACACCAGGACACGGAACTGAACGGTTAAAACCCCGCAGTGCAAGGAAGGCTCAAACTGACGGCAATTACACGTGTCTCTGTCACTGAGAGGGGCGGCATCCAGGAGCCAGGAGGGTTGGGCCAAGGGACCCAAAATATAAAAGCCACCCCAAAAAATATCCCAAGTAGAAAATGGGCACAACCCAAACCAGAAACAACCGTCTCAGCTCACAGAGCAGCAGACTCTAGTGGGGATACTCCCAGCTGCACTCTCGTTCCATGCGTGGTACCAGTGAGGGACGCAAGTCCAGGCCCTAAATCTGGACAGATGGCAACACGGGGTCCTTCCCTCTTCCTCCTCGGATGAGGCAGGGACCAGGGAGACTGGAGGAGACAGTGGGGCTGGCTGAGAAAGCCTCCTGGCAGGGCTCCTAGCTAAACGGGGCAGGCTCCAGGAGCCGGGTGTCCCTCCGCGAGCACGAGACAGCTCCCCAATCATGGAGGGTGAGTCCAGAGCAAAGCATGTAGGACACCGCTGAAGAGGAAGGAAGCCCAGGCCTGCCGAGTCCACACAACACTCCCCAGCCCTGGGCCTCTTATCTAAAAAAGGCAAACGGATCGCCAGACCCAGCTTTACGAGGGAGCCAAGGCAAAATCGCTCGCACGCATCCAAACAGATAGGAAGATCAAGCTGCTAAAAATTAACTGGAGCAAGATGGGGAAACATGGTATAAAAGTAACAAAGATGCAGCATAGAAACAGAAACAAATGAGGGGAAGGAAGACGGAAGACAGCATGCAAATATCACACCCTCACACCGCGATTGAAAGAAGAAAAGTCCCTGAGAATGCTTTATGCCAAGGAGGAGAATAAGACGACTAAAACCTACTAACCAAACCACAACGTGAAAGAATAATTTTCAAAAAAGGAGTGTGCTCACGGCTATGGAAACAAATGCAAAGTCAAAATAATGCAACTGCAATAAATTCGGAACTTCAAGGAACAGAACAGATCCAACTGAAACGCAATAAATAAAGGCTGAAGAAAATCACAGCAAATAGGAAAGTGCCAGGCAATTAAAAGCGATGAAAGCAATTTGAGAAAAGATAACAGAGAAGGAAAACCAATATGAGAATAATTACCATCCAAAAAGTAATACAAGAAAATATCCTTAAAACAAAGGACAAACAGAACCTGCAGGTTGGAAGCTTTTTTTAGGAAAAACCCGGAATGACCATCACCAAACACTTCCTGGGCTGGCAGACTGAAGCCAGTTCTTTAGGAATGCAGTCCCCTCTCCCCCAAAACAGTCATCTACAAAACGGGAAAACAAGTCGGGTGGCCTCAGATGTGCCCAAAGCAACATTCAGGGTGAGAAGATAATCCAACACCCCCAGGGACAGGAGGAGAAAGGGGATTGGGACTCAGAGACAGGATACAGAACAAAGAGCGTTCGAGCTGAAGGGGAAACGTCAACATTTTCAAAATACAGTCCATCCTCATTAGTCACAGATGCCATGTTTGGGGACGTTCCTACTATTCGTAACCCCCAAATCAATACTTTACACCCTTTCGTGATCATCTACAGACACGCACAAAGCAGCAAAAAATGTGAGGCCCCACCACACACGTCCCCACGTGAGGCCGCACATGGCACTGCTCTGCCCCTTGTTTCGGCTCACGCTGTAAACAAGTGTCCTCACTGGAGTCTATTTAGTGACACATTTTTCACACTTCCTGTGCTTTCTGTTGGTGATCTCGCCATTTACAAGGGCCCCAGGGAAGTGCCGAAGCGTCCACAGTATTCCTACGTGAAACGCAAGCGTTAGAGAAGCTTCGTTCAGGCGTGAGTGACAGTGTCGGCCGTGAGTTCAGCCTTAATGAATCAACGGTACATACTAAATTAGGTGCCTTTAAACAGAAGCACACATAAAATAAGACATGCATTGACTGGTTGTCAAAACATGATCGGAGGCTTGCAGAACCTAACCCTAGGGGGACCCTAGGAGCAACAGCTCAGTACTCTCTATGCCAGTGTCCGTGGTGACTTTATAGAACACGAGTACTGCAAACAAGGAGGACCGACCACACGTTCACTAAGGAAGCTCTCCCCTCTTCCTAACATCTAACTCCATCCAATCAAGGGCGAAACAAAATAAGAAACTGCAAAAAGCAAAGGCCGTTGCAAAGGCTGCCAGTGGGTATTTACCCCTGGAAGGAGACGAAGCGACTCCAGTCCTGGGAGGCACCATGGACACTAAGTGTGCTGGACGGTGACCCCCTGCAAGTAGCTCTGTACCCAGCAAGAGTCAGGAGGTGGGGGAAGAGATGGGGCGTGCGTGCACATGTGCGTGCAACCAGCCGCTTGTTCACCAAACCGCTGCCCTTTCACTCCTGGGCTCGGAGCTGAACCGCCCTTCCAGCCTCCCCCGTAGTCAGGTGCAGCCTCCTGAGGGAGCCAGGGAGGGTGGGGAAGGGACGAGCTCCCTAAGTTCTCTCCCTTCCCTCCCTCAGCTTCCAGGCAGACACAGAGGACCCCACGCAGGACTCCAGAGCTCCAGGGAACGGAATGGCCACCGAGTGGCAGCAGTCTGGGTCCCTGAACGTCTGCGTGGATCAGAACTTCCCACCTCGTCACCCTGCCAACCCTGGCAGTCTGAGAACAAAGAAATAAAACATCTGTGTGTCAAGAGCCTGAGATCAGGAGGTCTGTTTAGGACAGCAATGACCCTAATTTACCCCAAATAATACAGGAAGAGAACAAAGTGGGGAAAAAACTGCAATAAAAAACAAAGACAAATCCTAGCCTTCCGGTGTTTCATAATCGTTTTACTTTACAGACATACTTGGAAATGGTCTCTCACGTGGCAACCAGTTACTAAAGTTGAGCATTTCCTTCGCTTTTTCTCCTTTTCTATTCAAATAAAATAACATTACTGATGTTCACATATTGACGGTGTGTGTGGTTTACGCCTGTGACCACCAGCGCGTCCTGTCTGCACACACATCCTGCACGACCTGCGGCCATCTGGACAGGGCTGTCGGAATGACGTGTGCCAAATGTGACCGCCATGTCTGCGACTGGCATTTGTACCTTCCTGCAGTACTTAAATTCCTTATCATAGTCGTTTATAGCTTTTGTAAGAGATGCTAAATGAAGAGAGAACACCAAGAACACCAAGAAGAGAGAACACCAAGACACCATACCTACCCTCCCAAAAAGCCAAGCAGTGCTACCAGGGTGGCCCCTGGGGCCTGTGGCGTTGCCAGATCAGTTCTGGGGCAGGTCCCCCAAGCTTTCCCTAAAAGGTGAAGCCACCTGGCTGATCTCGCTCCTCGAGGACAAGTGTCAGGACCACCACGTCCTCAGCCCAATTAGTGCCTCCTCCCAGAGAGAGCCGGCGGGCGCGCTGAGCAGAGGGTCCCTGCTGGGCCGAGAACTGCGTGCACTGGGGGAAGAGAAGACACATCCAGCCCTTGCTGGGACCCAGCCTGCGGAGTTGCTAAACCAAGGAGGTCTGTTAGCATCTCCACGGTGCGAAGAGACGAGACCCTGGATGGGCACAAAGTGAGGGGGACATGGGTCAGGAGGCGGAGCCACTGTCCTGATCCCCAGCACGGGGTCCCTTCCCCATCTTGGCCTGGGCTGGGAGACTTTGAGCACTGAGGTCAAAGGGGTGGGTGGAGGTGCTGGGCCTGCCACCGGGAGTACCTCTGAGCCGTCTACACCACCAGCCCACCTCTCCCACTTCCTTTAACCCAGCGAAGTGAGATCCACAGAGGAGACTAGAAAGCACAGATGGAGATGGGGGTCAGGAGTCTCACCCAGGCACGTTTGAGTTCTAATTCTCAGGCGGCCACCGTATCCTCTCTGCAGCAAGAGGGCCTCTCACCAACGCCCCCACTCCCGCTGCCCCACCTGCAGGTAGACAGACGGCACTGACATGCTTGCGAGCCACCCCCAACGTCTGTTCTGTGCTTCCAGCTCTGTGTGCACCCCTGACTGAGAAGTGCATGTGGCACCGTCCCTGCCACACCATCCCTGCCACCAGCGAGGGGGACACTGCTGGGTGGCTCACCACCCAGCTCGCTCTGGTGCATTCAGGCAGAAGATAAAGGCCTGCTCCCTCCTCTGCACACAAAGATCGCCCTTCACGGAGGGTCCCAAGGGAAGGTGGTGCCCGGGCCTGGGGCTCAGAGGCCAGGTAGCCAGGCAGTGACACAGAGGTCACCTGATCCGGAGATACAGGAGAATGCCCACCACTGGAGGTTCCTGCTGTGCCTGGCCATGGTCTGGGACCCACCAGCCTCTAGAGAGCTGCTCTGGGGCCACCCTCTCTCCTGCATGCCCATGTCACGGCACTAGACGTGAGACTCTGTGGGACGGTCAAACCCAGCCTGCCCCAACCGAATAAATAAGTTTATTCAGCTCATTTCCCAAATAAGCCAGGCAGGCCCCACTCTCAGGCTCCTTTGCCCTGCCCTCCTCGCAGTGGAAGCTTCTCATCCTTCAAGGACACACAGGGGAAGATGCCCCGGCCTCTGGACCCTCTGCCCACAGCAACTTGCGGATGCCTCTTCAGCCCCAAAGCCACTGCCTTCCTCTGTCTGATGCTGGGGGCGGAGCGTCCATCTCTGCATCCCCAGTGCATGGGATCGAAGGATCCTAAATACTGTCGTGTCTAACTGAACACGACTTAATTGGGAAGAAGCAAATTCCACCTAGGACACACCAGAAGACGGAATAACGTGTTGTCTAATAGACTCCAGCACACCTGGGCTGAAGCCTCCAACGGTTCCTTACATAGTCACAGCACAAGTCAAACTCCTCTCCTCATCTGCAGAGGCTAGCAGACCTCCCACCTACCTCGGGTCCCCCTACACCTCAGGTCCCATCTCCAAAATCACCTCAAGCCCCACCCCCCACCTCAGGCCCCGCCCCTTAACCACCGTTGCTACTACACTCTGGCTGCATCACAGGGGGCCTTTCCATACATTCTGCCTTCACAGCTGGGTCCTCTGACAGCCCCACAGAGATCCCTCCCCATCACCCCCACCCCCTCACCTGTCACCCCACCCACTCCCTCCCATCCCCCACCCTGGACTGCCCTCCCCCCACAACAGAACCACCAGTCACTTGTCATTGGCCTTCCCTCCCCAGTGCCTAGGGCGGACCCTGGCTCGTCACTGACACTGAGCAAGTGAACTTTAACAGGTGCCATAACCCAGCCTCATGTCCCTGGCCTTGAGAAACGTCCGATGCCCCTGGACCAGCAAAGCCCCAACAAGGAGCATCCCAGGACCACCCCGGAATTTAGCCTTTCATGGGACCAGGAAGGGGCCAGAAGAGAGAAAGGTTGTCTTGGAAGCGCTCATCTCTGCTTGGACCAGTTTCCAATTTCATCAGAAAGCCCCGATGACGCTAAGAAGAAAAACTCAGGGAACAACGGCGGAGTCATGTGCTGAGGGAGCCACGTGCCAGCCGAGGACAGATGCGGTGGTGTCACTGGAGGATGTGCACCTCATGTCCACGGCCATCCATCTGAGTCACTCGTGCAGCAGGGCCCACCCCCCAACCCAGCCTCTGCCCTGACCTGACCTCCCAGGGGAAGCAAACCCCCCAGCAGGCACCCCGAGCACAGGGAGTGCACCACAGGGACAGATACTGGGATGGCCAGTGTGACGAGTGGCAGCCTGAGGGCTCTGGGGCCGCCAGGGTGACACTGCAGAGCTGGGCAGCGCCAACACAGGTAAGGGCACTCAGACAGAGCTACACCCCTGGAAGTGGGGGAGCACAGACCACCAGGGCTCCGTCACGGCTGCGTTCAGGCACTAGGAAGAGGCAAGGCTGGGCCTGAGACCACACCAACTGCGGTGCTGGAGGCCCTGCTGGCCAACGCGCTCACCACCCTGGTTTCCTCCTTGAGGCTCTGAAACACTCCTTTGTGTCTCTTGCCCCGGCCACAGGCCTGGCACATAGCAGGTGCCCAACAGATATTTGTGGACTGAGCTGGGAACAGGGAGGACATGACACATGGCTGGCAGCAGGCAGGGAAGGGGACGGGGAAAGGCAGGGAGCCGGGTGGAGGGGCAGGGCAGAGGTTTGGAGTGAGGCAGGAGCACGGCGTGCCCAGAATGGCTAGGGCTTCGTCTCTGGGGGTAACGCAGGCACCCTCTGGTGTTTGAGCCACAAGGGACATCGCCCCACGTGAAGCAAAGGGCAGAGACAGAGCGAAGCAGAGTGCCCGCGGCTCACCGTCTGCTGCAGGTCCTGGATGACCACGCGGATCACCAGCGTGTTGCCCTGGCTCTCCTCCGTCCTGGCGTTGCCCGGCTTCTCCGCAGTGGCCCGGATGGTGTCGTAGATGGTCTCTTCTTTGGAACTGTCTGATTCCGACCCCACAGAATAGTCGGAGAAGCTCTGAGCCATCTCGTCCTCGCTGGACGTGGGGCTGCGCGGCATGGCTGCCCGTGTCTGCGGGGTGGAGAGGGAAGAACACAGGCAAGAGGGAATGTGAAAACTCAAGACAATCCAAGGACATGGTGCAGACTGGCAAACAAAGGAGCGTGGGCTCGTTTTCACAGTCCGTATTTATCGGTGTGACACCGGCCCAGGGCTACCTGTGTGTGCACGGATACCCTGGAGGCAGCAACAAGCTGGCACCGCTTGCTCCTCCCCGCCTGGAGCTGCAGCAGCCAGGACCCTGGGAGACCCCGCGAGCTCTGGCCCCTGCACTGTGAAACCCAGCGTTTAAAAGGAGCCCAGACTAACTGTGGGGATGACCACAGCCTACAAGGATTAGCCAAAGGGCCGCCGGGGCTGTCTGAAACTTCCCAAGGTGAGAAAAAAGGCTGTCTTTTGTTTTTCTTTGAGGGTAGAGCTGCAGGAGAGGAAGGAATGCAGCTTCGGGTCAGAGTGGTGGCAAGTTCATGCTATAATAACCCCCCTACTTCAAACACAGAGCAATGTGAGGTACCGTGTAAAAATAGAACAAAAAGGCAGGGCCAGGCTCAGAAATGACAGAATCTCTGGGACCAAAAGTGGAGTGGAGCCCAAAGTCGTGAGCAGGCTGAAGCCAGGAGATTCGGGGTCCCCACGAGGTGGGGACAGCTGGGAATGCAGCTTCCTCAAGGTCAAGTGCAATGGAAGTTCCCCAGCAAAGACCCAGGGCAGGCTGCTGAAGCCACCGTGGACCTTTCAGTGACCACTGAAAGGACACCAGAACTCTGAGAACAGGTTGCCTGCTATTTGGGGACCACATGTGACACCCCATCTCTGTGGGAAAGGGATCTAGACAGATAAAAGTTAGCTTGAACTGAGGGTGTCAGGGACCTGGTGGAGGTGCCACGTGGACCTGGTACTATGTCAGACCAGCAATTCCACTTCTGCATAAATTCTATAAGGGAGATCAAGGGCGTGCGTGCACGGGAAGATGTACAAGACTGTGCCCTACAAAACAGTGCTGTCCCAGGCAGATGGGGTCCTACGGCCACCCTAATCATCTCGGGACTGCCTGATAATCGTGGTCTCTTCTTCCCACAAACTCCACAGGGCTGTGAATGCATGAACCCAAGTTATGGACGGATAAGCCCAAAAACATAACACTGAGCAAAAGGAAAGCAATTTGCAAAATAATTCAAACAACATAATATCACGTCTGTGTAGATAACAGCTAAGAAGATGCAACACAATTCTGCACATCGTACATGGACACGTTCATCTGGCATCATGGCATGGAAGCAGTCGACCGGAAAGGCAAACGCTCAGCTCAGGAAAAGATTCTCTCTCGGGAGGAAGGAGAGGGATGGCAGAGCTTGCCACGCTGCGTGGAACCATCTACTTCCTTGAAACAGTTCCAGCAAATATGACAAAATGTTAACCTTTGATACAGCTGGGGACACAGGTGTTTGCTGCTGTATTATTCCCTATGCTCCTCTCTCTGTGTGTTGGAAATCTTTCATGGTGGAAGTGAAGAGGAAGGGTGGAAGAAGTGTAGGTAGCAGAGTCTGCCACCCAGAAGATGCCACGTTGACATGAGGACTGTTTCGAGCTGACGGCGACTGAGAATCAGTAGCTGCAAGATGAACTCGTTTCCCTCCCCGATGGCCTCAAAGCGGGAGGTAAACTTACAAAAGCGTCCCCCTCCCTTCTCCACCGGGAAGAACCAAAGGTCATCCCCAGAGACAGTGTTAGACCCTATCAGCCCAGAGAGACCGCACAGAGAATCTGCGCAGCAAACTTCAGTCCCTGGCCTTGATCCGCCAGTCCTTTCCCAAACATTCACCGTCCTACAAGTTGCCTCTCCAGAAGTTCGAGGTCCCGTCTGCCCAAGCCCAAGATCTAACCACCCCTCTGAGACTCCCTCCATGGAGCTTTCTCCCACAGATGTGCCCTGCACACCTTGATAAATGGTTCTTCCGTGAATCTGGCTTTCGTCGGTTCAATTTACAGGGTCCCAGAGAACCTAGGAGGGTACCAGGAAAAATATTTTTTCTTCCTCTGCAGAAGAAAAGAAGGGAGGGAGGAAGGAAGAGGGGGTGATGGACGGATGGTGTGTGGATGGATGGAGGATAGCAGGGGGGTGGGTAGGTGAGTGGGAGACGGATGGGAGGGGGAATGACAAGGATACCCAACCAGACCCTTTGTGATACAAGATAACTCTGTGGACAGGGATAACAATGGCATTGATGATGATCCAAAATCAAGGGTTTAAAATTCTATTCTGACTCTGGCTATAAATTAAACTATATTCACTGTGCATCAATTATACATGAGTAACCTACTGGGGGTGGGGTGTGGCTTTAATCGCCAATGACTGCTCTGTCTCTGCGCAATGTGTACCGTAGTCTACAGCTTTCATAGCACCTTGACCCGAGGGTCTCCTCCCCCTGTGTCGCCCTCGGAGCAGCACAGAAGCAGCAGCTGCTCACATCCGTGTGATGGCATCAGCCGCGGGCACACACACCGGTGTCTGACTCCAGGTGCTGCAGCTGGGCTCTTCTAACACAATCTCTGCTGTGCTTTCTCCTAGGACTCGTGGCCTGCTCCGAGTGGGGAGGTGAGGAGAACACCCCACCCTCTGGTTTAGATCCACCACAACGCACTGCACGAGCAGGGGACAAGGGGCACTGTTTCTTACCCTCTCGAGTGCCTAAAGTGGGAGTGGGCTTTATAGACATCCTGAATACTCGGGAGTTCTCGCGTGAACACCTGGATTTCAGTCTCCAGGCCCAGTCACCCCGGCCCCACCCCTGCCCACCTGGCAGCCACATGGGCCTGGGCTGCACTGCCCCTCTGGCAGGGCAGAGGAACAGGGTTCGCCCAGCCCAGCTGCCATCACCTCCCCACGTGGAATCCACTGCCCTTCACCACCCAGGCGCTGCCGCTCGTTCTGGGCACAGCTCAGCTGCCAGACTGACCCCAGTCCCCAGCAGAAGGGTGGGTTTGTGGACCCTGCTCTAGCGCTTTATGACAGGACCCTGAGAGTGCTCAAGAACGTCCCAGGGAGGACACAGTTGGTTCACCAATGCTAACACTCGACCTCCAGTTGAGGGAAAGCCGATGCCAACCATCCACTTCCAGAGTTTACTGAACGGCAAACAAACGCCCCGCAGGGAGCGTGCCGGAGCCCCGCCTGTGACCCTGTGAAGGCGCTTCTACACAAGCCACTGCTCTGCGTCCCAAGCGAAACAACACAGAGCTGCAAAGGAGCCACTCCAGAAACGCAGGCCTCTCCCTGAGGAATTGCCAGACCCCGACTGGGGCTAGGGCTCCGTTACCACCAAGAAGATCCCGAGTGTCTATAGAGGGGGGTCCAGCTCCTGGGGCCAGGGACACACGCTATTTGGCGTGACCCACCCACCGCTGGCCTGTACAGGGTTTCGAATGTTTACTAATCTGGAGATTTTGCATGAAAACCCCGACTTCTGACTTATTTCCACCATCAGGAGGGCCTGGCAAAGCGGGAGGCTGCCACATGGCACCAAGGGCAGCAGGGAGCTGCGGTGACCTCCCTGGGCTGGGGAGCCCCACCAGGTCCTCAGAGAAGTACAGAGATTGCAGACCACCTGCTCTCCCGCCCCCCCACCCCCACTGGCATTCCCTTCCCACCGGGCTGTGAGCTAGAGCCCCGAGCCACAGGTCTGGGCTCCTTTCTGTCTCCTGCTGACCCCTCCATCAGCCCAGCCAAAGGGAGAGCCACGGAGCCAATAAACATCTCAAGCAACTATCCCGATCACCCAGGAAGTTGGTTTTTTTAGGTAAAAATTCTGAAGTTCACCCTAGTGTCATTCGGAATTGAAATCCCAGGGCAGATGCGTATTCCTGCATTCACTGGCCAAATGCTTCGTATTATAATTTCAGCTTAAAGTTTTCACAATCACAGACGTGCAAAATCTGGTGAGGGAAGAGGGAGCAGAGTCCAAAGGCAGGATGTGGGTAGGTCCGGCCCCTTCAGTAGGGCCCCAGCCTCAGGGCAACGTCTAGTAACTGATTCGTACACACGTTCATGCATTCATTCACCCTCCACATGTGAGTTACCACGTGTAAGTGTCAAAATAGTGCCCGGTACACAGTGTGAAATATTTATAATTGTCATTAATTCCAGCCATGTCTCAGGCTCTGATGAAGCATGTCCAGTTTTCACCCTGATTGCACAGGGAAGTTACTCGGAGAGCTTTAAAAAAAAAATACCAGCGCCAAAAATTCTGATTTAATTGGTCTGGGTTGACGCCCCAATATCGACGCTGTTTTTGCAAAGTTCTCCAGGTGATCCAGTGGGCTTCCTGGCTGGGAGTCCCAGCTCCGGACCAAGCCTGAGCCGAGTGTGCAGGTCTAACCCTAAAGGACGCGGCAGCAACACGGAGAGACCCAAAGTGAACCGGAACCAGCCTTCTCCTCTGGCTAAGGGGGCCATGTCCTGAGCTGCCCACGACAGCACAAGAGGCTCAGCATTTGCTGCCTAAATGGTCACGATGGACACAGGACAGTTGAGCAGGCCCCCGCTGCTGGGTTTTGCTACTCTGGGGTTCCAGTAGATTCCTTCTGTGCTAACAGGTGTAACTGACCTCAGTGTGGCTTTGGCTCCACTTAAGAAGGGGTCCTTCTGGTCCCAGCTGGGTCCAAGAGAAAGAAAAAGACCAGAGACGGAATGGGGCGTGTCACACCCACATAGGAGGGTCAGTGTCTGATGAGAGCGGGGGCCTTGGGATTTCTGGGCAGTAAGGCCTATGGCAGAGGCAGGGCCATCGCTAAGGACACGGTCCCAGGCACACCCGCTGCCCCACAGCTCTTCCCACCCAGGGCAAGCGTGGGTTCCTCTGCATCAGCCCACAACACCCCAGAAGTTGACAGCCTTCGGGACAGTGTAGGCCTGGACCTGGTGCTGTCGTGGTAGGAGCCTCCATGTTGGCATCTGAGAAACGAGCATGAGAGCCCCAGCTGAGCACCTGGCACTGAGCAGTCACGGCCCAGGCCACACTGGTTCCATCCCTGCACAGGACATATGACATCCTGCTCACAAGAGCAGGCAAGAGGCTGCCCAGGCTCCAAGCTGCTTCCTGGATCTGGCACAGGAAGCCTCCGTCAGCAACCCAGGTGGGCACTCGGTGAATACTCGATGGCTGGCAGGCCAGGGCTCTAGATCGTGGACACCCACAGGAGCCAGCGGGACACGCAAACGGGGAGAAGTTGGCAGAGCGGGCACAAATTCGTCGGGCAGTGGTGTTTCAGCTCCAGCCACTGTGGGTACACGAGAGCACACACCCAGTGTTACCAGGCCTGCGGGTGTTTCTTAGATAGGTCAGATTTGGGGCGAAATAGCAAAATGTACAAATGTTGTAAATTCATTATTTTTTAGGGATCACCTCGCAGGCTATACACAACACATCTACATCTGGACCTGCGTCCAGAGACAAACTGACAGCCCACAGAGGGGAAGGGGCTGTCCGCAGCCCAGCCAAGGACACTCACCATCCCCCAGTGTTGGCTTTGGGGACGACGGTCGCACAGGGACACGGCTGCCACAAAGCTTGGCGCAGAGGACCCTGCTAGCCGCATGTGCACAGGAACCGGGGCTGCGTGCAGGAGCAGGGCAGGCAGGAGGGTGGAGAAGTCTGGGTCACATCACCCTGGATCTTTCCAGAAAGGCCCTGGTAGTGCAAGGTGGAGACCTGACCGGGAGGGTCTTGACCTTAATAAGGGGCTTGAGTAACCCGATTAGCGGCTCCATGGGAACAGCTGACACCCGATGCAGATGCCTGGGAAAA
Source organism: Avahi laniger (assembly GCA_963575035.1). Taxonomy (NCBI): domain Eukaryota; kingdom Metazoa; phylum Chordata; class Mammalia; order Primates; family Indriidae; genus Avahi; species Avahi laniger. The sequence continues at coordinate 6,998 of CAUYSK010038225.1, read as the reverse complement.
CATTTAATTATTAACTCCTGGGTAGGGCCTCCGCAGGGTAAAACAGAGGGCGGCCAGGGACATTTTCATCTCAGATACGCAACGAAGTAGTTTACCACAGGTATGCCCCAAACAATTGCACAGAACATACTTACACTAAAAAACTATTTGTTGTTCATCTGAAATCCAAACAGCACTGGGGGCCCTGCCTTTTATCTGATACCTGGGGGAGTGGAGGGGGCTGAATCTGGTTCTTTAACCCCCCAGGGACCCCTCGGGGAGGCTCTGCAGAGAGGAAGGGAAGCAAAGACCACGTCTGGATCCAGAGGAAAAGTCAGCACCAGGTCAGCGGAGGGGAAGGTTCCACACCACCCTGGGCAACCCTTCCAGAGTAACTAATCTCTCAGAGGAAAAAAAAACAAGCTATAAAAACCCAGGTACACAAAGTTCAATGACTGTGAGCACGTGTTCCTCTCAGCGACCTGGTGGGGGTGGCTATTAGCAAGGAGGAAAGAAAACAGTCACAGTCGAAGCAATTCCAGCGAAGACCCAGTGTTGTATTTTGCCACTCGAGTGCTCCGAGAAGATGTAAAATCTTACACTGACTTGTTAGTCCCCTAATGCCCGTGACAGAAAGACAGACAGACGTCCCTACTCTCGAATTCCTTCAGCCACCGCTGTGAAAACTATGACAGCTGCCTGGGGAGAGGAGACACTTGATAAAAAATAAACAAACAGAAACCTGGCTGAGGCCGACTCTGTCAAGGTTAGAGTCACAAACCTCCTTACGCCGGCTAACCTCTGGTTTGAAAGGTTTTCTTTTCACCACCACCGCCGCCAAGGTTTTTATTCAAGTGGAATCTCAGAAAGACACCCTATGTGTTAAACACACGTTTATTTTGTGCATTCAAATGCGTAACATTCGCTGGTCCTCAAAGCGGTGAGACCCCCTTGAGGCTGCCCGGTTACTTTGTACAGAGATTTAAGGTCAAGATCAAGGTCACAGCCACAGGACTGAGAGCAGCCTCCACTGGAACCTGCAGAACTGGAACAGAATATCAGAGGAATCGAGGTTCTGTCCAGATGGAGATGTTAGCAAATCGCTGTTCTGAGAGCTGACGTGAGCACAGGCTGAGAGCACGTGCGAGGGGGGCTTCGGGCGGAGTGGGCCAGGCCAGCGGGAGGAGAGAGAAAGGAAGGCCTCGCTTCTGCGTGTCACTTAACCCACCTTACTCCGCCCTGCACCAGCACAGCACTGCAGCTGAGGACACGGGACACGCCGAGGTCCCAGTCGGCGGGTGGGCTGCTCTGGATGTGGCTCTGACATGGCGTCCAAATACCTAAGGGGCGAACCGATCCCACCCAGGCTCCCAGCCACGTTCTCAATGGTGCCAACCCCAACTCCACCCCTGTAACTGAAGAGTGCGGTCCAGGAAGTCTAGGTCAGAGCCGACTGCCCCGACTCTCCTCCCTCCCACCTCAGAGTGCCCGGAGTCCACGCCTGGCCGTTCACACCTAATTCTTCCTGAGCCGCCACTTCCCAACCAGTGTTCTGAGGCCTAATTCCATGACACACACACACCCTCCAATCCTTTCCTGGGCAAAAACGTTTGGGAAAAATAAGTGGATTGAACAAAAATGCACAGGTTTATTTTACTGTTGAATTTCTCCACCTGCTCTGCATGGTCGTCTCTCGGGCAGAGTGGCCAAGGCCGCACGCATTTCCCACACGCACCTGCCACGGACTGCTCTCCCCCTGGAGCAGATGGATGATGTCCCACAACAGGAAGGGATGCGGTGGTCTGAGCACTGCCCACGGGTGATCGTAGACGGCAGGAGCCCCGTCAGCCAGCACCCCGCCGAGCACCCTGCCAGCGACTGCCTGGCTTAGAGACACTGACGGTAAGAAATCCAAAACGGCTCTCTATCCAGAAGCAAAGGACCCCAGGGATCTATCAGCCACTCGGTGCCTTCTTAATGCCAAAGCCAGTGTGCCCGAAGCAGAGCACAAGCTGCCGGTGAACCAGGCGCCTGAACTGAGATGGCGTTCCCATTGAGACTGCGGCTCGGATGAATCGCAACCCTGGGGGTGCATTCTAGCGAGATACTGGGGTGGCCGGGTCTTGAGAAGGGTTCTGGGCCGAGTGAGAGGAGGACTGGTGAGAAGGAACATTCGCTGGGTAGGTCTGTTTCTCCTCTACACTGCAGCCCTCACGCAGCGCACGGCTTCCTCGGTGCCGCTGGAAACTGCACCGCGGACGTGGTCTGCGCCATCCTGCTTTGGTCAGACCCAACGTGGTGTTGCTCCTGTGTTGCTCAGGAGGTCAGAAATCCTCAGTGAGTTTTGCTCAGCTGACGCCAAGATGCTGTCAGGGATGCTTCCTTCTCCAGATTCTAGGAAGAAACCCACTCCCTGCCTTTCCCAGGTGTCAGTGGTGGCCTCTGGTCCTCTGCTTGTGGCCGTTTCTCTACTTCCAAAGTGCATCGCTCCAATCTCCGCTTCCACCTTCAGGTCACCCTCTCCTCCCTGCAGTCGAGTCTCCCTCCCATAAATAAGGACCCTTGTGATTACAGTCCGCACCCCACCTGCACAATCCAAAATAATCCCCGACCTCAAGGTCTTTAATTTCATCACATCTACAAAGCTCCTTTGCTGTATAAGGTCACATTTTCACAGATTCCAGGGATTAGGACCTGGATATCTTTGGGGAACACTATTAAGCCAACCACAGTACGTTACGTTATTATTTGATAACTAAATCAAAGAGAGCAAAAAGCCTTTCCTTCAACAAAGCACTGAGCACAAAGCATGAAGGAAAAGACAAATTCAGCATAGTTAAAATTAAAACTTCTATCAGACACAACCAGGAAAAGACCCTGTTGCAAAAAACAGATCCCTGAGAGAGACCTCTGCAGCTTAGGAGAGAGTGGTAGGGAGACTCTGGGAGAATCTACAGAGCAAAAAGGAAACAACTCCAGGTGCAAATGTGCAAAGGACGTGAGCGCACAGTCCACTGCAGGGGACACCTGAAGGGCAACACAGGAACACATATCCCGAAGGTGCCAGGGACACAAGCAATGCCAAGGCCCACAATAAAATGCAGGCCCGGGATGGGGAAGGGAGAACAAAGGGAGTTGTCCTGGAGGCTCTCAGGGGCTCTGCCATCCGCCCACGGATGCAGTCCTCACAGCCTCACCACTGTGCTGAACCGTGTCCCCTCGAAATGCATATGCTGAAGCCCTAATCCCCAACGTGATGGTGTTTGCAGGTAGCACCTTTAGGAGGTGATTAAGGTTAAATGAGGTCCTAAGGGTGGTGTCCTTGTAAGAAAGGAAGAGACATCAGAGAGTTGGTCCTCGTTCCCACGACCGCAGCGAGAAGGCAGGCCTCAGCACGCCAGGAAGCTGAATCAGCCAGCACCCCATCTCAGACCTCCCGCCTCCGGAAAGGTGAGAAAATCAATCCCTGTTGTTCAAGCCACCTGACCTGTGGCATTCTTTCATAGCAGCCTGAGCTAAGATACCTTCTACAAAACCACGTGCAAAGTATAATAGGGCTGATGGGAAAACGGTTGGCACAGATCACTCAACCCTATGCCACGTTGTTCCCAGAGCCCTGATGAAACCAGGAAGATTCCTGCTGAGTTATGTCAGCCTAGCACCGACCCCTTAAATTCACCATCCGCCTTGGCAGCCTGCATCCCTGGGCTGCTGAGCTTCCGGGATATGTCTGTCCCCAGGACCACGGCTCCCAATGGAGACTAGTTTCTTCAAAACTGAAAACTAAATTTACAGATGGCCTTCTTTAAAGAGTTTGTGTTTTTGACACAAGAGGAAATGTCTTCACACCCTGTGCACCGCAGGGCAGCATCCTCGGACCCGGTGGACAGTGTGGGGCTCCCCGAGCCACTGCAACAGCCTCTCCTTACGCCAAATGAGACATCGCTGTAGCACTTTCAGCTTTCTTCCCTGGAGTGTCACAGGCCCTCGATGGACACTCGGTGAATTAACCAATGAACCAGAAACAGCTTAAATGCCACTGTCTTGGTCCATTTTCCATTGCTACAACAGAATACCACAAATTCTGGGTTATTTATAAAGAAATTTTTTTACAGCTCTGGAGGCTGGGAAGTCCAAGGCCATGGTGCCAGCACCTGGTGAGGGCCTTCCTGCTGCGTCATGACGTGGCAGAGGGCTACAGCACCCGTGCCAGCCCAGGTCTCTCTTCCTCCTCTTATAAAGCCACCAGTCCCATCATGGAGGCCCCACCCTGCTGACCCTAATTAATCCCAATTACCTCCCATAGGCCCCACCTCTAATCAACATAGGAATTTGGGATTTAAGTTTCCAACACATGAAATCTGGGGGACACATTCAAACCACAGCAGCCAACACCGGGAAACTAAGTAAAGGATCACATGTTCATATCAAGTAAATCATAGAGCAGTGAAGACAATTCAACATAAATTGACATGGGACAAAGAAGTGGGGAAAAATCAACTTGCAAAAGAATAAACACTATATGTGTATTAAAATGTTTATATACAAAATAATACTGTAGATGCCTATCTTGATATGGCTAGAGATAGTTCATATATATATATAACCTAACTTCAGAACAAGGGTTCCTGACAGTAGACAGGAAGGGAAAACTAATGAGAGTTAAGCAGAAGCTGTCTCAAAATTTTAAAACTGAGTAAAAAAAAAAACATGTAACATGCAAAATCTTAAAACATTTAAGTCTGATGGTGGATATAGAGTTGTTATTGTGTTTTTCTACTTTTCTCTATGTTTATAATGTTTTTAACTAAAAACTTGAGAAATTAAATGACTGTGGCACAGGGTCTGCCTGCAATGGTCTTTTCAGTGCAAGTCCTTGATAAACCAAATCTATTTTTAATTCTAAAAAGAGACATTTGTGAATGGGGGTGGGGGGAGGGTCCTAGTTGGCAAGTGTTGGGGGCGGAGCTGATGCTTCTAGAAGGTTTATTGTGTTTGTTACCTCTTTCGGTCCTCACAGGAGTGTGATAGGAGTTAAGGAGCCTTGGAGGATGTAAGGGAGGCAGCACCCCAGCCCCACCCCACAACCTGCAACCTTCAAGGTTCTCCGGGGCAGAGGCCCTGCAGCTGGGACACCAGGGAAGAGGAGTCCCTTCTATCTAAACCAGCAGGACCGACTGTAGAATGTTTCCTCGGACCCTCTCCCAGAAAACTTTCAAAAGACAGCCTGCTCCGTGCAAAAAGGAGCTCAACCTGAAAATGTCCCAGGAGATCACGGTGTGATCCCTTGCAGAAGGGACATCCAGACCCATCCCCTCCCCGTCTTTCTCAAGAAGCACACGTCCTCCCACGGGGAGGCGGAAGAAGAATGGAAGGCAGAATGCAAAATATACATGTGTGTTTTTTATTACTTATTTTTAAATTAAAAGTCTTCTAGAGCAATTTTAGACTCACGGAGTTCCCATACATTCTGTCCCCAGCTCAGTTTAAAAGAAATAATTTTTAAACTCTTAGACCATCTCTTCCTTAGGGAAGCCTCAGGCATGTTCTCCCTCGGATCACAGCCGGCAAGAGAAAAAAGACCTCTAGCCTGACCTAGCCCACAGTCTGTAGTCTGCCTGTTCTGACAAACCTGTTGCACTTAGGATCCAAAATGAAACATAAAATCCAAACACGATTCTGCGGCCCACATGGCTAGCGCTCTCTGAATGTCCAGGTGCCCTGCGTTTGTTTCTCAGCCTGTCCACAGTCACTTTGGGTCCATCTGGTGAGTTCTGGCCCCTGGGCTGCAAATGCGGGGTGGGGTGTGGTGGCCAAGGAGAACCACTAGGTCTGGGGGCCAACAGGGAACAGAGGGGCATGAAAACCACCCCCACATGCAAACCACGCTCTCAAAATCCCTGTACCGCATGGCAAAGAGCCGGGGGATTAACCACCCTTTGGATATTAAGCCTCACGGTGCACTGCGCTTCCACGGTGTCTGGCTTAGCGGAGGGTGCCATGACATTGAACAGACCAGTGACCTTGGCAGCTAGAGAGGAGGTTCTACTGCCAGCTCCAGACCCAACACCGGACTGGCCATGGGATAACCCAGCGGGGCGGCTCACACTGAGGGGCTGAGCGCAGGGTCACATACCTACGGCATCTCTAACTCGCACAGGGGCCTTACAAGGGCTGCTGTACCTTCCAAACTGTGGGTCACCAGAAGCTATTAATTAGTTAAAGTATTGTCTGGGAACTGGGCACAGCACACAATAAAATCACAGAGCTCTATGGAAAGACGGAATGTCACCGAGATCGTAAAACTAAGATATGTCTATTTCTAAAATGCTTAAGATATTTCAAGTCAAAGCTCAGGACTCTTGACAACTTTCGGTGCCATACCCAACCCCATCGAGAGCTGGGGGACACATGGCAGGAGGATGCCAAGTCCCCTGGTCTGAAGGAAGCTCTCCCGTCACCTGCTGGGAACGTCCCTGACTGCACCAAGGGTGGGGCTGTGGCCGCGCTATCCTGCCACCATCTGTAATGACAGGATTTAAGCTGCGAGTGGGTTCCTTCAGTTCCTATGATTCCAGTGGGTGTGGGAATCTGCCTGCCTTTGCAACCTTAACTTCAATTTTCTTGTCTTATTTTCTTAAGAAAGTATCTTGAAGAAACACCTTTGTCTTGTGGGAAGTTTTGCAGTGCCAGGCTAACCTCATGGCATGAGAATCTCTTGAAGACCTCCCCGGGAGATGCCCCCTAAGTCTCCGTGCCTGTCCTCACGGTATCCAGGTCCCAGGACGCGATGCTGTCCAACAGTCCAGCTCCGTGGCCTCTCGTGCTCCCCCGGCACGGACAATGGAGCTCCATCACCACAGTGGAAGCAAGTTCTCATTTACTCTGGCACAGCCTGGTCAAACCCCACGGCGACAGAGCGTCCAGCCCCGAGATCTCTCTCCTTGGCACGTCTCAGCCCCACCTGAGCTTCAGAGCCCTCGAGGTTTGGGTGCAGGAGGCTGCGCTGGGATCTGGGA
>CAUYSK010038224.1:0-25084 GCA_963575035.1 Avahi laniger | reverse complement strand
CCTCAAAAGCTAAACATAAGGCATGTCACTCAATTTCCATATACTCACAGCTGTATGGGTACATGAGCATCATATAAATGTACACATATCTGCGCACATATACATGCACAGACACACAAGTTTTTAGAGAGGCAGCTAAATATGTTATCAGTAATTATGGATTTAAATCATAATAGCAAGCCATATTAAAGTTTATTTAAGTTGATGCTCAATTTCCATTTCTTTTTTATTAATGTGTCAAGGGTATTCAAGAAAAAATTTATCTCCAAAGAGACTTCAGTACATTAAGAAAAATAATAGTATTATTAATAAACCAAACCAAAATTTTCCTGATAAGATGGAGCTTTGCTGGGAATGCATGCACTTAAATATAAAATTAATACAAGAATATGTTAAGATCATAAATGCTTATTGTATTCAAAATAATCAATATAAGTTTGAATCAGTATCCATAACTTACGCAGCTATATCAAGCCAATTTACACAAGTATTCAGAATTTTTCTCTTTCATATTTTATTTTTAAATTATAGTTCACTAATAAAATTAAGAGGAAAGGAAGATGTATGTTTCTTTTTCATCTAATTTTTGTGTGTTTTTTAAATGTTATCCATACAGATACTAAGTTCCTCAGAGTCCTGCCAGAAATAAAGTTATATTTATGGTTTACTATTCAGAGCTTCCTATTCATTATTTTAAATAGCAAAAGTGCTTTCTTTGTGCACTAATCGCCAACTGTTAACTCAGTGTAAAAGACCATACCAAAATTTCCTCTCATGTATGTATCTTCAATAACTGAATAGAAGGGAATGCTCTTTTTGCTTCTTGTTATTTAAATCTGTGTTTGAAATCTGTCTCCTCTTTTAGATTAATAAGAAAAACATGTAAGCCAAAATGGCTATTGACATTAATCAAGAATTAGAATTCAGGATTTATATCTAAAAAGTTTAGCAGAGGTTTCTTCTTATTTCCAAACCATTCTGTCAAACATGGGTGAGGCATCTCATTGATGAAAATGCAAATGCTCACTCTGTGTTGTATGTGAAAGGTCAAGGCGATTTTGTATCCGCTTCCACAAAATATTTTACTTCAGATAAATCCCTTGCTTAATGTTTTACGGCAATGGATTTGTTTTTTACATTTTATTTTGTAGAACTTTGCCCTTTCAAGTTTAACTGGTCTAGGAGATCACTTTTTGTGTCTTCCACTGAAACAGCAAAATGTCAAGGGAAGGAGGTTGCTGTCAGCACAACACAAACCTGACTGTTGGGGTCCTCCTCGGATAAGCGTCCCCGCTTGCACACGCTTATCGGGTTTGAATTAAACTTCCAATGTTTCATCAATTCTGAACACAAAACTCATTCTACCGTGATATGCTATATTTGGGTGGCTATGTATGTGGGCGTGTTAGATGTGCCCTTAAATTTTCAAGTAGCAAATAACTTGAAATTTTTAACAAAACACAGTAAATTTTAATACACATTTCTTAAGAGTTTACTATTAAAAGAAACTTAAGTTTCAATGAGTCTATTTCTGTGTGAGGTGCTGTATGTTTGAAGGCAAAGTGCGCTAATTGCTGAAAGTAATGATCCACATAATCAGGAGTGAAAACCAATGGTCAGTGATAAACACTAAATTTTCACTATGGAAGTATAGCAGTCCTCCCTTATCCGTGACTTTGCTTTCTGTAATTACAATCGCTTGCAGTCAACAGCTGTCCCAAAATAAGTACAAGATATTTTGAAAGAGTGAGAGAGGGAGGGAGGGAGGCAGGGAGAGAGAAAGAGAGAGAAACCACATTCACTTTTGTTACAGTATACTGTTATAATTGTTCTATTAGTTACTGTTTATCTCTTCCTGTGCCTAATTTATGAATTAAATGTTATCATAGGTATGTATGTATAGGGAAAACAGTATATACAGGGTTTGGCACTATTCGTGGTTTCTGGCATCCACCGGGGGTCTTGGAATATATCCCCTGCAGATAAGAAGGGACTATTGTATCACTATTCCTGTTTTATAAATAAGTAAATTGAGGCTTAGGCAGGATAAGTATTTTCAAAAGGTAAAGACTTAGTCTGTGTTAAAGTTTACATGGAATAAAAATGATTTTCATGGTAAACATAATCATTGTCATCATAAAAATGGTAGTAATGTTAGCTGCTACTTATTGAGACATTATGTCTGAGTGAAAGTGCTGAGGGATTTATACACATTATACTACACTGCTTACACCGAACCTAGGAAGTAGATATAATTATAACCTACATTGTATAATCATTTTGTAACTGCTGTTCATGGTCAGTTTGATATATTGTTTTGAACTGCCTCAAAATCCCATGATCTAAACTGTCACAATAAGTTTCTAGGTAGTATACTGTAGAGCATGATCTGTATGATAAGCTAAAAGAGAGGTATGTTTCTGAAAAATACCCTACATGTTTGAGAATATATAATAATTTCAAGATTAATAAATGTATGAGAACTCTGGAAAATAGATGGCCTTTAGAATTAATTATTAAAAGAAAATTCAAATGAGATCAAGAAAACATTTCAACAAAGTATGATTTCAACTTCTATACATGAAAATATGGCTGGGTAGTGGATATTAAACTTATGTTTGCATCAAAGACAGCTACGTAAATTGCATGAAACACAAAAAGAACAATCTAAAACATTGGACCTAAACCCAATAAGCTATGAAAGGCAAGTGCAATGAAATAAGCCTTATACTGAGAGCTATGTTTTCTGTTTAGGACGTTAGTTGTTCTGTGGCAGGGACGTGGAGGACTGAGAAGGCTGCATCTCAGAGCTGTGGCTCCACTAGAAAAACATTAAATCCTCTCTGCGGGACTATCCAAAGCCTGTGCTAGCTATCACATAATGACTGAAATTTCATCAGAAATCACTTGGAATGATAGAAAAAATAGCAAATACCATAAAACCAAAATAAAAAACAGATAATATAAGTTGACTCATAACTGATATTGACAAAGGAGATATCAAACATGATCATTATAATAATTATGATTAATATATTAAGGATAGTACACAAAAATGGAGAATTCACCCAAAAACTTGAATCTATCTTAAAAAAGGGCATCCTAGAACTGAAAAATAAAAGAAGATTAAGTATTATTAATATCAATCAATACAGATATGTTAAGTATTATATAGATGGGGTTAAAGAGGAGAGTAGACACAGCAGAAGGGAGGATTAGAAAAGTGGAAGTTAGATACTGCAGGACAAAATACCAAGATTAAAGCATAAAGAGGAACGTATGGAACGTGGCGGAAAAGTGTAATATATATGTAACTTAAGTTACAGGAGAAAAGTGACCTGAGCAGAGAATTTTCTAAAACATTTAAAAAGGATTGCTACAGATTCTAATGGCCTTAGAAAGTCAAGGCACAATAAATATAAAGATAGTCGCACTGAGCACATCCTAGCAAGTGGCTGCAAATTAGAGACAAACAAAAATATTAATAACTGCCAAACAGAAGAAAACACACTTTCCTCTTAACAAGAGCAGTTGAAATCAACTGCTGAATTCTCAAAATAAACCATGTGAACATGAAAAGAAAGAAATTATACCTTTTAGTGCTGAAATAAAATAACTGTCATCCTAGAATTCTGTACCTGGTGAAAATATTTTTTAAAAATTCATACAAATAAATACAGAGATAATTTTCAGTCAGAAATCCTGGACTAAAAGAAATATTAAAGTAAATCAAGAGAAATGTGATTAGAGGAACTCCTGCATCGATATGCAAGAATGAATGAAAAACACCACTGGGCCAGGCGTGGCAGCTCATGCCAGTAACCCAGCAATCCCAGCACTTTGGGAGGCAAGGGTGGGAGGATCCTATGAGGCCAGGAGTTCTAGACCAGCCTCAGCAACACAGGGAGACCTCATCTCTACAAAAAATTTAAAAATCAGCCAGGTATGGTAGTGTGTACCTTAGTCCCAGCTACTTCAGAGGCCGAGACGGGAACCAGGAGTTCGAGGTTGCAGTGAGCTGTGATGACACCACTGCATTCTAGCCCAGGGAAGGAGCAAGACCCTGTCCTTGCCTTCCCAGAAAAGTGTCACTAAATATCACATCAGCACATATTATGCAGTATACAGTCTTTAGAAGGATAGTCTTTGGACTATTTATGCAAAATTAAAATTTATCAAAACAATGGAAAGAATATAGAATGGGGGTAAATGGAGGTTAGGTGTGTAAAGTGCTTGCATTTTCTTGAAAGTGATAAAAGTGTATCATAAGTTTGACTCCATGTAGAGCATACATTCTAACCACTAAGCAAACACAGAGGAAATAGTAATAACTAATAACAAGTTAAAAATATCTCAGCAAAAATACTTAATTGATCCTAAAGGAAATAAGAATTAAGACAAATGTGAATAAAAATAGAAGAGATGTGAAGAAAACTAATGAGGGAACTCTAGAAGTGATTATGTTAATGTCAGTTTATGCCCTAAGTTGTCAGACAAGATGGACTCCCTGTGGCTCAAAGCAGAACCAAGAGACCAGGGGCAGGGTGAGGAAGTGGTCATGTTCTGTGTTCTTGGAAAGCGTTGAAAAACCTGTTTTTCTGCAACCTAGTTAAAGAACATTTCTTGATAACAATGTCAAAACAATGTCATTTCCAGGGGCAGCTGGAAATCCCACAACTGACCACCAACACACCATCTGGCATCAAGGCACCCACCACCTGGAACCAGCCAATTAAGAGAGATTGGTGACTGGGAGCTTAAAGGTCATCCTATCAAAACTCTGTTCCTCACTCTCCTGACTCCCCGGCCCTGCCCTTGATTTCACCTTGGTAATCTCTAACTCTCCAACACCTCCCCTCTCAACCCTTCAGTGCACTTCCATTTTGCAGATTGTTTTTAGAAAATAAAGTTCTCCTTTTGCCTCCACAGATCTCAATGATCTTTTGTTAACATTAAATATAAATGAATTTCATGAAATCCTCTTAAGTGAAGTACCCCAAGAAGGGACAAACAAACACCTCATGTACTCAATATTAATTGGAACTAACTGATTAGTATCGTGTGTACGAATGCAAGCAAAACTCAACAGAAATCATGCAGATGGGAAGGGGAAGCAGGGGATGAATGGAACCACACCTAGAGGGCACGATGTACACTATCCGGGGAATGGGCACACTTATGACTTTGACCCAAGCAGTACAAACACAATCCGTGTAACCAAAATATTTGTACCCCCATAACATTCTGAAATAATAAAAAAGTTATCAGTTTAACAAAAAGTGGAAATCAAAAAGGTAAAAATAAAAATAACAGAAGATCAAACTCAAATTAGGATGTTTATAAGAGACATTCTTTAAATAGAATACAGAAAAGTAAAAACTGAAAAAGGTGCTATATATACATATATAAACAAATATATAAAACCCCACATGCAAACACATAAGACTAAGACAAAAGCACTCAATTAAAAAGGTGTGTGGTTTGATTAATTTGTAAGAGTAACCTTCAAGGCAAGAAGCAATACGAATATTTTTTATTTTGATGAGAGGGAACTGAAAAGGAAGATATATTAACACTGAGTTGGTATATATGAAATAGCGTGTTGTAAATATATATAAAGCCTCAAAAAATTGACAGAAACAAAATTAAAAAATTTAAGAATGTATAATAAGAATAATCACATTTTGGGTATTTTAATCAATGTTTACTTATTATGTCAATATGTAAGAAGAAGAATTAAGAAAAATTAAATCAGAGAGAATATGGAATATTTGGAAAGCATTAATAAGTAAATGGACTGTGAAGAATTTTTAAAATGAATTTTAACAGCAAATTAGACAAGCAGAAGAAAGGGTTAGTAAATTGTATGTTAGTTCAATAGAACAACCAGATTAAGCAAGAAGGAGAAAAAAAAATTTAAAGCAGAAAAATCTATAAGACTTATTGAAAATGCTAGAAGCACATAACATTTTATATAGTGGATAAAAATAAATAATCTAAATTGCAATATATTATAACTATAACATAATAACTATAATATAATATGTAATATACAATATAATATTACATATGATTTAGATAAAATATGGTCTAAGTAATTGATTTACATATAACAAAATTTATATCACAAACATATAATGAAAACATAAGCCTTCTAAAATATAAGCACTGGAAATATTTAAATATATTGCATATAATATTACACATATATTATACATAAAAGATATATATCATGTGATATGTATTTTATACTATGCCGTATATATAATATATGCTATTTTTACTTATTCTAGTGTCTATCTTTTAGAAGTCTTATATTGCCACTTACATTTAGGCCTATGATCCATTGGGAATTTATTTTTCTTTATGGCACATGTTAGATATCAAGCAGGGATCGTTCATGACCTGGAGAAGGCAAAGATTTCTCCAAATGAATACAAAAAGCACTAACCAAAAAGAGAAAAGATTGATGAATTAGACTTCATTGTAATTGAAAGTATATCTGTTTCTCAAAAGTAAAAATACAGTCACAGGATGCAAATATTTGTTTTATATATATAGTTACACACATATACATGAGAAAAACCTGAAAAGATGAATTTAAAAGGTAGAAATCCAATTAAATAATAATAAACGAATAAAGCAAATATCAGCAACAATAATTTCATCACTGACAGCAAACTAACAAAGCCACGGTTTGCAAATATTTGAAGCCCTAAAAACTCTTATCATTGCTGTTGACACATCAATTGCAATAATTGCTTGCACTCCTGGTTGCCAGCGTTTACTAAAGGAGAACACATACCTCTATTGTGACATAGTTATTCCTCTTCTATGCATTTACACATGTGCATCAAAGACATGAACAAAATATTCATAGCATCATTTATAACATTGCAAATTAGAAAAACCTTGAATGACTATGAACACGTAGAATATGAATAATTTATAGTCGATTACTACACAGCGATCGAAAGAACAGTTATTGTATCCCATAATATTGATGAATATCAGAAACATAATCTTAATAAATACAAAGAAGCCAGATATAAAAAAGAGTAAATAAATAAGTTTCATTTATATAAAGTCCTAAAACAGGAAAATTAATTTATTATGGCAGAGTTCAAAATAATGGTGTTCTTTGAAGAGGTAATGACAGGAAAAATGCATGAGGCAGGTTTCTGTAGTGCTGTTACTGCGTCTATCCCTGGATGGCAATTTCATGGGGGTATTTAAACTGTAAAAATTTATCACATCAAAATTTATCAGTTAAAAATTTATCATCACTTCATGGATTAACCAAAAATTCATTGCTCTGCACTTAGGTTCAGGGTTTTGTTAACAGTGAAAGGTAAAACAAACAATGCACTTGTGACAGACATTTGTCCTCAAATTCAGCTAAAATATAGCAATGAAGAAAAGATTGAGTGAATTATTTCAAGTGAGGAAATATTGTTGAAAAGCTGGCACATTTGAGCAACAACTTGAGGGAAATAAGAGTGAGGCACGTGGTTATCTGTGGCAGGCATATTCCAGGCAGAGGGAGGTGTTTGCAAAGACCAGACATGGAGACGCATCCAGTGTGCATGAAAGTCAAGGGAGCGCTCCAGCGTGACTGCAGAGAACTGAGTGAAGGAAAGAATACAAGGCTTTTAGGCCAAGAAGTAACTGAGGAACAGAAGCATGTATAAAAAGCTGTGGCCTTGCAATCATAAGACCTTTGAAAGGAATGATGTAAAACTGAAAGAGTTTGATCAAAGTAGCGGTATGTTTTTCCATGCCAAAGCCAAGACAGTTCGCATATAAACTGGATAGTCATTGAGGAAAAAATAGAGAATCAAGGATAAACTCAAGATGTTTGGCCTGAACAAATTAAAGAATGGAGTCTTCAGCTCATGACGAGTGATGTGGATAAGGCATGTTGCGGGGAAAGATCAGATCAATTGAGTTTGCAATGCCTGTTAAACATACACGAAGAGATACTTAGTGGGAATTCGGATGAAGACTGCGAAGTTCAGGGAAGAGGCTGGGTTTGGAAATATAAATTTGGGAGTTGTCAGGATCTACATAATATTTACAGCCACAAGACTAGAGTTCTCCAAAAATATAGAGAGAAGAGATAGATGGAAAGAGGAGAGACAGAGCTGAGAGCTCTGGGGCCCTTCTTCAAGGTTAAAAGTTTAGGGGTAGGACTGGAATAAGCAGAGACAGGGAAAAACCAGCAAGAGGAAAGGAAGTCATTTCCTGTAAGTCAAGCAGAAAAGTATGTTAAAGAGGAAGAAAAGTTTAACTATTTCAAAAACCGCCTATCCATCACGTCAGGGGCATTGAGGTAACCACTAAATACAGCGATGTAATGACTATGTCCAGGAATAGCAGGACAGTGGGCAGTGATTAGTCCAGTTTTTCTCTCAATGATTATAATTCCTGAATTGAAACATTAATGGAATATTCTATTGTGGCAAATATGCTTCATACAGTCAGGTGAGACCCTACCTTTTTCCCCTAGATTAAATGACATCCAATTAAAGAATACATTAAACAAGGAAAGCAGGAAGAACAACGTAAGGTGCTTTGAAAGACAGTTTCCATTTCATCAGCATTGTACGTTAGTCCTCCGGACTTTACAGGTGTTTGAAAAAGACAGCTCAGTTGCAGCTGATACTCTGCAACAACTCAGTGCATAGCAGAGAGGTGAATTCCGCCCTCCATTTGCAACGTGCATCCATCGGAATGGTTACAGAAGTCCTTACAACACCAGGTCCAATCCTGTGTTTCAGGAAAGACCTTGACACTACATGTTCATGTATAGCCTTCCTTGTATGAGAAGCTACTTCCATCAGCATGTTCATGCCCTGAAGATTGTATACCTTGGAAAGCAGAGGTCTTTGTGAGCATTGTTTTAAGGTTGGCTTTATAGTGACTAAGAAATACTTCAATTGAGAACTGAATCTCACACACTAACAAAATCTTTTTTAATTTCCTTTTGGGTTAATGAAACAACAACCAAATAACCACTCAACAAATGAAAACGAATACAAACAGAACAAAAATCAAATAAGCGAAGACCGTCAGTGACTAAGAATACCACTTTATTTATTTAACTAAATGTGTTTACTCTAGTGGAACTGGAAAAACAAAGCATGGGGTAATTTCTACCTTAGAGTCTGAGTGTATTATGTTGCCATGCAATTATTCTCCCTACAGGCCCTTTAGATAACTCTTTTACTTTGGAGTCATGCTGCTGCTAACAGATTTGAAATCAATTTTAGCCAACTATGCGTCTATTATTAGTACCTTTGAATCTGTCATAAATTCTTCTGACACCTGTCAGAATAACTCACATAATCATAGTTAAACATACATAATTTGATGTATAATTATAATACTTTCTTTTCCATTAAAATGTCTTACAAATGAAGAACAGAAATGTAGCCCATGATGAGTAAATGAATATGTTTCCTTATCTTCCTCCACCAATTTAAAGAATATAAAATTAGAATATTTCCATAGTATAATGCAAATCAGGAAATGTGTTATTAGTGGAACAAAGCAATAAGAAATTAATCTAAGAGATAAAGTAGTTAAAATCAGATTCGTATAAAAGGATAAAAATGTTGAATGTCTGTTGAAGAAATATAGGTGGAAACCAGGATGACAGAAATTACAGATTCCAAAGGTGAATTTTTGAATCGTGGAATGCTTTAGGGACCAAATCCGGACAAGTTAGGTTAATCTGGAAAAGGGAAGGAGATGTGGATCTTCAACACTGTTACTAAATCGGTTTGTAACAAATGCTCTCGCTCCTGATTCTGGGTGTGGTTGACTTAACAGTGTTCGCTCTAAGACTGCGGGCTGATGAGAGACAAACTGAATGATCTCTCAGAAGACACTGCCAGAACCTGGAGGTTTATTGAAGAAATAACAGTGCTCTAGGCGAAGGTGGTCTCTTCGACAGATGAACTATAACACAGAGATCTAGTTTTCCTTACGTTCGAAAGAAAATACTCCCTGGCCCAATTATCCATCTCTGATTCCTTCTTTCCAATAGCCAAGGAGCTAGAATCAGCTCTCAAGGAGCTGGAATCACACACACACACACACACACACACACACACGATCCGTATATATACTATTTATACACACACACACACACACACAGTCCGTATATATAGTGTGTATACACACACACACACACACACAATCCGTATATATACTATGTATACACACACACACACAATCCGTATACATACTGTGCATACACACACACACGTAATCCTTGCACTTTCTACTCCACAGACAGTACATATTTTTTAAAAGCTTGTGACATTTTACAAAGGAAAATGTGTGATAAAATAAATAAAAACCATCAGAAACTAAAAATACACACCAGAAGGGCGACAAAAACAAACAAACATAATTTTATATATAACAACTTCATATATGAGATGTCTAAACTGAAATTATAGAATGTTTGAAATAATTTATATTAAAAAGGAATGAGCTCTGTGCCAAGGGAGGACATAGCTAGAAGGCAGGAGGAGAGGTCCCTCACCAGAATCCAGCCATGCTGGCAGCTTCACCTCAGGTTTCCAGCCTCCAGAATTCCGCTGTGCGCAAGATTAGAAAACTACCTTAAGGAAAAATAGACCAAGAGTCTGCAACAGGAGAAAGAAGGCAAGATGGCGGATGAGAAGCAGCCCAGGCAAGCCACTCTCAAGGGGAGATTGGAAAGTTCCATGTGGATATCCACCTGTGGATGGTCCTTCTTGGAAAGGACATTATGAATCATCAGAGAAGTGACAGACGACATTCAGAGTGTAGGAGAAGGTGACGGGAGGATCCACTCAGCAAGATTAGAAGGTACCTGGGGGAGGCGTCCACGTGTGGAGAAGGACAGGAAAAGAGCCCTGGGGCTCCATGGTGCCCCCGCCCTGCCCTGTGGACACTGGCCCAAGGTGGAAGCCTACTCTCCCCACCACCGCACATCTCTGGACTGATCAGGGAGCTATTAGTGTCTGTGCAGCCATCTGGCGTCAGAAAATGGGTGCAGCGGGACCTGGCGGCTTCCATTCCCTGGTTGCTGCAACTTACACCATTCTAAGCTCGGCACAGCTCCAGAGCACCAGCTTTACGCAGGGCTCTGCATCGCTCCAGCCAATCTGGGGAGGAGCAGGGACAATCGATGCTCTCATACACGCCCTGACTGGGAGCCAAGCGCCCCTCCTCACCATGGGAGGATTTGAACAGGACAGGTGCCTCAGATACCGCCTGAGAAGCCCTGTGGCTCCTGCCACCATAGGACCTGGGTAGGAGGAAAGTCCTGGCTGCTCAGGGGCCTGGCTCCACAACCCTGTTTCCGCAACCCTCACCCTGTCACCCAGCCCTGTGGTTCCCATTCTGCTCTCTGGCCCCACAGCCCTGCCTCTGAGGATCCAGTGCAGCCATCAGGCCCCACAGCTCCATTCCTGAGGCTCCCATTGCCCTCCTGGTGGGACCGGTCCCCACAGTACAATGCTCCAGCAGGGACCCACTAGGCTCAAGCTGCCATCACACCTGGACCTAGTTGGAGTGAACATCTATAGCCCTGATACCCACAACCACTGCCTAGATACCCTCACCCAGCTTCCACTGTCACTGCTGCCGGGAGACACAGGCAACCAATCTCCCACAGTGCCAGCCTCAAGGGAGAGGGACTCGCACAGACCCACATCCAATCTTCCAACAGTCACCTGAGAACAATCCACAACTCTGCACGAAGAACATTCAGCACTGGTTTGGACTGTGACAACCACAGAGGATCGAGACGACCCGGGAGAATAGCTGTGTCACAGGCTATCGGTGCATCCTCCCCTCTTCCGCCAGGTCAATCATCTGGAGTAGGACAGGAAAGCATTATCTAGGGACTTCTCCTCCTTCTCACAAAGTAGGAGAGTTTCTAGCAAAGACGAACAGGTGCTCTGCAAACCTATCAGCCTTGAGCTGAGAGAAGTGGTTTCAGATGAGAAGAAACAAGCAAAAAAATTCTGGCAACATGAGAAAACAAGCTAGTTCAACACCTCAAAGGAACATTATAGATTCACAGCAATGGACCCCAACCAAAATGAAATTGTCAAAATGTCAGAAATGGAATCCAGAATAGGGATGGCAAAAAACATGAATCAGATTGAAAAGAAAGTTGAAAACCAACACCAGAATCCAAAAAAATGTTTCAGGATATGTATGAAAAAATGAAATACTTAGTATAGACAAGTAAGAAAGGATATAACAAACTTAATGAAATGAAAGAGTCATTTAAGGAATGACAAAATACAGCAGAAAGCTTTAAAAATAGGCTAGGCATTGCAGAAGAATGAATCTCAGAGCTTGAAGACAAGGATTTAAAACTAACCCAGTCAAAGATGAAGGGAAAAAAAAAGAATGAACAATCACTCAGAGTAATATAGGACTATATGAAATGAGCCAATATATGAATTATAGGTATCCCTGAGGGAAAATAAGGAAAATCAGAAAGCATGGAAAACCTATTCAAGGAAATTATTGAGAAAAACTTCCTTGGTATCACCAGAAATTCAGATATCCAGTTACAAGATGGTCATAGAGCACCAAGAAAATTCATAACAAATAGGACATCCCCAAGACAAATAGTCACCAATTTGGCCAAAGTCAAAATGTGGGAGAAAATTCTATAAGCTGCAAAAATGAGAGCAACAACTAACCTGCAAAGGAAAACCCATCAGGCTAAGAGCACACTTTCAACAGAGATCTTACAAGCCAGAAGGGATTAGGGCCCCATTTTCAGTCTTCTTAAACAGAACAACTGACAGCAAAGAATATTTTATCCTGCAAAACTAACTTTATAAATTACGAAGAAATAAAGACTTTTCCAGACAAGTAAACACTAAGGAAATTTGTCACTACTAGACCTGCCCTACAGGAAATACTCAGAACTGCACTAAACATGCACGAGCGTGATAGATACCCGCCAGTATATAAACGCCCAAAAGTTAGAGCTCACAGTTCCTACAAAAAGTGGCAAAGAAAAGGGAACAAAGAAGGAAAACAAAACAACAAAGTATCATCCAATATGATGAACAGAACAATATCCCACATATCAATACTAACATTGAATGTGAACAGTCTTAATGCCCCACTTAAAACATATAGACTGGCTGAATGGACGAAAAAGCACAACCCATGTTTACACTGTCTCCAAGAAACACATCTAACTCATAGGGACTCACACAGACTAAAGGTAAAGGGATTGGGAAAATATTCACTCAATGGAAACCAAAACAAGTAGCTGCAGCCATTCTCATATCAGATAAAATAGACTTCAAATCCACAACGGTTAAAAAAAAAAAAAAAAGACCAAGCTCATCACCAGATAATGGTAAAGGGAGAAATTCGATAAGAAGACATAGCAATCCTAAATATATATGCACCGGGACACAGGACTTCCCAGATTTATAAAGCAAATACTGCTAGATCTAAACAAAGAAATCCTTGCTGACTATTGGCCACACCGCTCTCTGCCTCTAGGGGATACCCACATTCCTTCTCAAATAACCTCCTCTGTTACCAATCCGGCAACAGTGTGTGAATCCTTCTCAAGCTCTGGATCTCTGACTTTTTCTTTTGCTACAAGACGAGAAGACTCTACTGTTAAAAAGGATTATGTGGTTGGATTTGGTCCACCTGGATAGTCTCTCTATTTTAAGGTCAACGGTGACATATAACATAGCATATCGCATTTCATTACGTAGGTGGTAAGATTAGGTGATATCTCATCATACCCATCACAGTTTCCAGGGACTAGGATATGGAATTTGGAATTCAAAAAATAAGTTTTTGAGATCTATTTGACAGAAGGGTGAGTATAGTTAATAATAATGTATATTTCAAAATAGCTAAGAGAGTAAATTTCAATTTCCCTCAAAAATGACAAGTAAGTGATATAATAGGTACGATAATCAGCTTGATTTAGTAATTCAGTTGCGGGAAATGTTCTGTGAATGTGAGGCAGAGCAGAGCCGGTGTGGAGCTGACTCTGAGCTTCTTTGCTGACATGTGTCTAGGTGATCGACCATCGCCAGCCGCGGACTGTCACCGAGCCGCCGACTGTCACCGAGCCGCGGACTGTCACCGTGCCGCAGCCTCCCTCTCCCTCAGATCTGTTCGTCTTGCTTCATGGACCCGGGAACTGCAGTGCTGGCTGCTCAGGTATTTATAATTGTTATATCCTCTTGCTGAACTGGCCTTTTTATCATCATATAGTGACCTTCTTTGTTTCTTTTTACAGTCTTTGATTTGTACTCTATTTTACCTGATACCGTATTAATTTTAAAATGTAGTACAATTTCATTTGAAATCACAATGTAAGCTTATTAACAATTGATAAACATTATGAGATTTATATAAAATATTAAATATAAAGGAAGAATAGGCCAACTTTTAAAATTCTGTATTTCTGTTAGCAAAATATGCTACAAAGTACCAAAAAATAATATGCAACACAACAACTAACGTTAATAAAATCGTATTGGGGATTTTTGTTAAATAGATTTTAATGGCTCTTGTCACACACGCAAAAGGTTTATGCGAGATGATAGATGTGTTAATCTGCTTCACACTTGTGCAGTCTATATGGATCCTATGATATCATATTGTGAACGTCAAACATACACAATAGAATTTATTTTTAAAAAGTAATTCTGGCATAGAAATAGACAAATTTATTCATTCATTCACTCTATATCAGGTACTTTTGGAAGTGCTGTAGACAGATAAAGCAGTAACAGTACTTATAAAAAATCTCTGAATAGAATTTACATTTAGGAAAATGGAACAATATCATTTGCAATATTCTAAGAGTTCTGTTAGCTTGACTGTAATAATCACTATTTTATGTGCTCAATGACCCTCTAGTCCTGATTTATTTTAATATGAGAATATGATTTGTGATGCTATTTCATAAATATGTCAATTTGTTGATCAAAGCAGAGCACAAGGTTTAGGAGGGTGAGCTGATTCATTCAGCCTTGTGTTTCCTGTCATAGGGAACACGTGCTGGAGCAGAGGCCCCCTCATGTTATCTGAGTGGCTGAGTGAAATAAGACGAGATAATATTTTCAATAAATCAAATAACGATGTAGGCTTTTGAATTTATTTGCACTTTTATTTTTAATTGATATTCACTCAACACAGAAAGCATAGAGAAACAATTTCTTTGAAATATTATTGTAAGATACAACACAAGACTCTCTGCTTGGAAGAATATCAGAGAAACAAGAAGTGAAATCAAGTCCAGATTATGAAATATTTTGAATTAGAAACCAGAAGTTATACACCTAAAGTTTTCTAATGAAAAACTATTTTTATTTGGACAAATTCATATTGTCAAGTTCTTAATTAATATATTTAAATTAAATATCAAAATATAAAATGACTCATGTTTTTATAATTAAATTTTTATATACAATATCAAAATTAATTTTATGTCATAAAAATAAAAATACCCAATAGGACAGTGTCCACTCCTAGGTTGACTCTATGGTAGCAACTTTATATTCATTTTTTTCCTTTTAATATTTGTTTGAAGCAATAGATGAAAGATTTCAAATTCTCCAAGGGCATGTAATTAGCACAGCAGTACACATTATAAAATTTTTTAGTTTGTATTGAATGCAATTTACATTTCTCTAAAACCTATGGTTCTTAGTATATGTTTTTAATAATGTGGAAATGAAGAGAGGAAAGGTAGAGAAGGTAGGAAGTGAGGGAGGGAAGGGAATTAAGTACAATTATTGAGATATTTTAATTGCATTGAAACTAAGTTCTATATCTGATGTTTACATATATTTATTTATTTAATTTTTACATCATAAGTAACTTTTAAAATATATGATGTTGTATTACACATTTAAAAATGGTGTATATATGGTTTTATATCACATGCATTTTTATTCATAACCTGTTGGTATTCATAGGATTATGTTTGTGAGGTTTATTTTTGCTGTTATGTGTGGTTATATTTTGGCAATTTTACTGGAGACTTAGCTTGTTCAAAAATTTTCTATTACAAAACAAGATTGTGCTAAATATTGTCACGTGCCTCATTGAGCGTAGTGTGGAAGTTTCTCCAGAATATATCGCCAAGGGAAGAACTGCTGGCTAGTAGACCATATGCACCTTTACTTTTATGAGATATTACCATATTAACATTAAGTTGTTTTTGAAGATTTGTACTTTCACCAATATACAGACACTCCCTTTGTTCCACATTCTCAGCAACAATCAGTATTATCTGACTTCTGCTTTTTCCAGTATAAAGCCACACAGATTCTTTGACGTGGACTGATTTCCGCCAGTTGCCATTTCTAAAGGACTTTTCATCTCTCCTAAAAGAAAGCATTCTATTTGGAGTTCTCCTTACCCTAAGAAGCAAAGTTTAATGTTTTAAAGGTATGAAAGAATTAGATGAAAGGTTTAAGAAAGCTAAAATATGAACATGTATCTTCACTACAGGCAATAATCTAAAGGAAGCCCATTTTACGAATTTAAAAAGGAAGTGAAAGAAATATTCAGCTGTCCAGAGATCATTAGCTGGTGCCCGAAAAGCAGCACCGACTTGCTACCGATTAACGTATGAAGCAGATTGCTATTGATTGTCGTCTAGTCCACACTGAATGAATAAGAATAAATTGGGAGTTTCATTTCTGAAATTTGTAATTTTGAAAGTCTCCTTTCTTTAATTATGTAAAAATAGGATTAAAGAAAACTTTATGTCTATTCTCAAATATACGCTGAATTTGAGCTGTCAAATGTAAAGAACAAACGTTTATATTTAAAAGCAAATGAACTAAGCACAATCAGTAGTTTGCATTGTTATTTTGCCATGTTTACTGTTTTTCTAAGAGATCGCGAAACCATAAAAAACACAACTACTAAAGACACATTTCCTAGAAAAGGGGCCCCTAATTTAAAGCCTGATTTCCCTTTGTGCATGATAGGCAATTATAAATTCTACATTTTTTTCTGATACATATTAAAATAAGTTATTTTAAATAATTTCTTGCTATTTAAAAGGTCATTTTCTCAAAAAATGATAAAAATATGTCATCTTTATGTTTCTTGTGAGTTGATCACAACAATCAACATGCAAACTAACACTCACACCGAACTGTTTTTTATGAAATACACTTAGATTCTCAAAAACGTCCACTTTAACACATTGTTAAAATGTAATGATATATAGTCACATATTTTAAACATTTTTTCCCATGAGAAATAACAAATTGTTGAAAAACTATTTCTTTAATACCAGCTTTCTTTCATTTTGATTAAGAAGTTTCATTGTTCCTTCTAAGGGGTAAAATACTCTATGCTCCTACAACATAATGTGCATAAATTACTGACTTGGATCTTTTCAGATTGCCCCTGGGTATTTCTGAGTAAAGATGATGAAATCTAATGATATTAATATAAGGAGTTAAGGTATCACGCATTTAAAATTTTGAGCCTCCTAAAAGGTATCATTAGAATCCAAGTTAAAGGTTAACAGTATTTAAGGTGATCTGCACTTATATTAATAATATGTATGTATGTATATGCATACATACATATATACATATATAATAAATTAGGAATTTCGGAATAGAATTAACTTTATAATATCACGGATTAAGCTATTTAAAAGTAAAGAATTTTTCTTACAGTTTATCAGGTTCAAGTAAACCCAAGTGACTGCCAAAATAAAACAATATAGCAAAAAAATCTTTCTCAAGGTAAATGACCTATTGACAGTTTTAGAGCAATTACATACGGTGCTCGAAAGCTGTCAGTGCTCACTAAAATCTTCACTTTTATCATAAAGGCACCCATTGTATCACCAACTATTGATAGAATTATTCTGAGGGAATCTTATAAGCTTTTCTCACACTTGAAATGTCTCAGTTACTGAATGTTACTGACATTTTCTTGTCAGAGGCTGAGCATTTCATTTGTGATTATGAGACACAGAACAAGATGTGGGGCTACTTTTCATCCACAGAGCAAAATGCTACGACCAAACAAATCACTACCAAACTATTGCTTGAATCAAATTAGTACAGTGGTTTTTTTTTTGTGCAGAATATTCAGTTCCGTACATGAACAATATATTTATAGTGTTTATGAAATAGGAATTTGAATAAATAAAACTATTTTGATATCTCATTATTTTCTATTTATGATGTTGCTCTAGAAATACATTTCCAATCTTTGGTGAGGTTTGTGGAGGAATCTTAATTTCTTTACAATAATTTTTTGTTTTAAAATGTTACATATAATGAAGAATTCTTATTCACTTAGAAGTAGAAATTTGTAAAAAAAAAAAAAAGAGGAAATTAAAAAAAGAGAACTTAAATTTTAATATGTGAAAATAAAAATGCCAGGTTATATTTGAGTGATTGTCATTCAAACATGAACATCACGATAACCTTTACACACACAGCAGCTCTTTCACACTTTCAGAACATACAAGAAACAATAAAATCACATGCATTGAAAATATATGTGTATTGCTAACCTAACAGAAGAGAAATACTTTTCAGAAAACACTATAGCTGCAAACAAGTATTTTTTTTAAATTTATTGAACAGGTGTCTGCCTTTCATGTTGCCTAAATTAAAATTTGAGCACTTGAGAACATTGTGGCCCCTTAGAATTGCCCCTATCATTTTTTTAACTTTTATTTTGAAATAATTTTAGACTTGTAAGAAGTGGCAAAGCAGTACAGCGTTCCCATGTATCCTCCATCCACCTTCCCCTGTTAATAACTCCTGAAGTTAAGAGTCAAATAAATTATTTTGTTCTTTTCCTTTTGGGTAATTACATGTGAATTAATGAGATATTAACAAAAGTTTGTTTTCAAAGAATTCCAGGAAGAGCTCTTTGTGCCAGCTTATATCGGAGCAAAGTGTGGAGAGTCGGTTGGAGATCACGGCATTAAATTATGATTTCAGGAGCTTTAGTGGAATGCTTACTCAGGTTTTTGACCTATTTCAATGGGTTGAGTTTTGGCACAGTTGTATGCTTATTATCTTTTTTTTATTTTTTTTTTTTGTCTAAAACAATCCCTGAAGTAGTTATTTGGTGTAGCAGTAGTTTGATGAAATGACTGCCTGACATTCTTTTTCTTATGAAGGTGTCTGGCCTAAGGCTATCTAGAACAGATTAACAAAAAGTCCAATATGAGAATTTGTAGATTAATTAATATTACATACATTTTTCAAATCCCAAGGCTTACATAACTAATTCAAATGGCAAAATTTAATTTTTCTTTATGGGAAGTAAAATATTAGTCTATACACAGTCATTCTGACAATGTGAGTGACCAAAGGTCATTTTATCCAGTGTTTCTTCAGCAAAAATAAACTGCAATTTTAAAAATATTTTTCTCAATTACTTGTATAATATCAATTATCTGTTAACTTTGGGAAAGAATGAATCATTAACCCTGGTTATATTTATTACTCTCTTTAAGGTTAATTATTTTCTCTTATTTTAACTAAAGTTTAAAAACACTTGTGGCCCATCATGTACTTTGTAGATGGTGCGCTACATTTGGAAGTGTAAAGCTAAGTAAGACAATAACTTTACCTATTAAAAGCTTATAATTAAATGAAGTAATTAGGATCCAAGGATGTATGTTTTATCATTATTTAAAACTGCAATGAAATAGCCAAAGGAACTGGAAAGAAATGGAAATTATGTGGCTTTCCTAGAGTAAAAATTATAAAATTAACACATCAGCAGTAAGAACAGCGGTGTCGCTAAGTCACCTACATGACTACATTCTGATTGAATTTATTAACATAGATGAAAGCAGAACACAAAGATCTAATCAAGCATCATCAAACATGACCCCCCCCACACACAGACACATACACAAAGGACACTCATTGTGCAAAGTTTGTCAGTGCCCAGCCTGTGGCTACTCAAAGGCCACTGCACCCCAGTCCAAGGAACACACGTAGCGGTTATACTGCCCTGAACATGCCCTGTGCCTTCCTTGTCCATCCATCTTTCCTTCACTGCCCCCAAAATGGATACTTCACTGTCCCTACAGTTTTGCCTTTCCCAAAATATCATATAGTTGGAATCATGTGAAATCTGGCATTTTCAGATTGCATTATTTCACTTAGCAATGATCATTTAAGATTTCTCTGTGTCTTTTTTTCTAACCTTATTCATTTTGTCCCTGAATAATATTCCTTTGTGTGATCACCACAGTTCCCTTATCCATTCACTTACCGAGGTGCATCTTTTCAGTTTCAGTTTTTGGCAATAATGAATAAAACCACGGTAAACATTTTGTCTCAGGTTTTTGTGTGGGTATAGATTTCAAATTACTTGAGTAAATTCCAAGGAGTGGGTTTGCTAGACCATATGGCAAAACTATGTTTAGCTTTGAAAGAGACTGCCACGGCGTGCTCCAAAGTGGTTATGCATATTGCATCCCTGCCAGCAATGAGTGAGAGATCCTTTGCTCAACATCCTCATCAGAATCTGGTATTTGTCAGTTTGGCATTTGAGCCATTCTAAGTAATGTATAGTGGTAGCATGCTGTTTTAATTTCCAGTTCCCTAATGACATGTGATGCTAAGCATCTTTTCATATGGTCGTATGCTACCTTTATGTCTTATTTGGTGAGGTATCTGTTTAGATTTTCTCCCTATTTTTAATTGAGTTGATTATTTTCTTATTTTTGAGTTTTAAGTATTCTTTGTATATTTTGAACAGTCTTTTTTCATATAGTCTTTTGCAAATATTTATTTCCAGTCTGTGGCTTGTGTTATTATTCTTATAACAGTGTCTTTCACAGAGCAGAATTTCTAATTTAAACAAAGTTGAACTTCTTAATTTTTCTTTCACTGAATATGTTTTTGATATTGATCTAAAGTCATTACCAAAACCAAAGTCACCTAGATTTTCTTGCATGCTATCTCCTCAAAGGTTCATAGTTTTCCATTTTAAATTTAGGACTGTGATCCATTTTTATTTAATTTTTATAAAAAGTGTAAGATCTCTGTCTAAATTTATTTTTTCCTTATGGAGATGTCTGGTAATTCCATCACTATTTGTTGAAAAGATTGTTATTTCTCTGTTGAATTATCTTTGCTCCTTTGTCAAAGATCAGTTGACTATATTTGTGTGGGTCTATTTCTGGGTTTTCTATTTTGTTTCATTCATCTACTTTTCTATTCTTTTGCCGATATCACACTGTCTTGATGACTGTAGCTTTAGAGTAGGTCTTGAAGTAGTGTAGTTTCAGCCCTCCAACTTTGTTCTTCCTCAGTACTGTGTTGCCTGTGCTAGTTTTTTGCTTGTCCAAATAAATTTTAATATCAGTTTTTAAATATCCACAAAATATCTAGCTGGGATTTTAATTGGTATTGCATTTAATATATACATTAAAAATAGATTGAGAGAGATGACATTTAGCAATGCTGACTTTTCTTACCATGAATATAAAATATGTTTTCAATTATTTAGCTCTTATTGATTTTTATCAAAGTTTTATAGTTTTCATCATACAGAGCTTGTACATATTTTGTTATATTACTAAGTATTTCAATATTTTGGTGCCAATTGATTTTTTTTTAATTTCAAATTCCAAATGTTGATTGCAGATGTATAAGAAAATAATTGAATTTTGTATGTTAACATTGTACACTACAACTTTGCTTTAATTACTAGTTTCCATAGTTTTTTTCATTGATTGTTCAAGATTTCCTACATAAACAATATTATCATCTGTGAAAAAAGTTTTATTTCATCCTTCCCAATTGGTGTATGTTTTATTTCCTTTTATCTTATTGTTGCATAAGCTAGGACTTCTGGTATAATGTTCAATAACGTCAATGAGAAAGGGCATCCTTGAAACTGAAGAAAATCCCAATTCTTATCACTATGATGTTAGCTGTATGTGTTTTGTATGTGTTCTTTATCAAGTTCAAGAAATTTGCCTCTAATTCTGTCATAGTCGCTGAGAGTTTTTGTTTGTTTGAATAGGTGTTGGATTTTATCAAATACTTTTTTGCATCTATTGATACGATAAGATGATTTTTCTACTTTAGTGTATAATGTGACAGATGATATTAATTATTTTCATGTGTTGAAGCTGCCTTGCATGTCTGGCATCAATATATCCCACTTGGTTGTGGTATATACTAATGTTACATTCGATTTGCTAACATTTGAGTATATTTGATTCTATATTCACAAGAGATATTATTCTATAGATTTCCTTTCTTGTAATGCCTTTAACTACTTTTACTATCAAGGTGCTTCTGGTTTCACAGAATGTGTTAAAAAGTGTTCCTTTTACTATTATTTGGAAGAAATTGTAGAGAAATGATGGTGTTACTGATTTCAACTATTTCTTTAGTGATTTTCTGCCTGGTGGATCTGATGATTACTGATAGAGATGTTTAAAAACTTTAATTAAAACTTTTAATTAAATCAATTGAAAAACATTTAAATGTAAACTCTAAAAATAAATTAAACTTAGATTAAAAATTTTTACTTGTTGCCCCAGTGCTTACAATATAGATTTATGACTAATGCAAGACCGCGTACAATGAACATTGTACTGCTTCATGGCCAGTGCAGACATCATAAAACAGAGTGTTCCTAGTTCCTCCCTCCCATGCCTTATAAAATTGTTTACTTATCCATAACCTATAATCACCCAATATATCGTTGCTGTTGTTATTTTGAAAAAAAAAAAAAACTTATCTGTGAGACCTGTGAAGAACAAGAAAATAAAAAGATTTTATTTTAGCTTCAGTTATTTGTCCTCTAAGGCTCATGCTCATTTTCTTTATGTAGATCTGAGGCTATTATCGTTATTGTTTCTTTCTCTCTGAAGAATTTCTTTTTAACATTTCTTGCTAGACAGGTCCAACAGTTAAAAATTCAATCAGTTTTTTTAATTTGTCTGAGGATGTCTTTATTTCTTTTTCACTTTGAAGGATAAATTTGCTGGATGTGCAATTAGCGATTTTGATTTTCTTTTTCTTTTTCTTTCAGCACTGTGAATATTTCACCCCACTCTATTCATGCTTGCATGATTTCTCATGAAAATTTGATGTAATTCTTATCCTTGTTTTTATATAGGTAAGATTTTTTCTTCTTTTCAGCAATATTGTGGTAATAATTGCTTGAGTAAGAGTATGTTCTGAGGTAAGCTCAAACTAAGTTTAGGTCTATGGTTATTTAAGTATATCTAATGCAGTTCAATGTAAGAAGTCAGGAAGAAAAAGGGGATTTCTTGAGATGGAATAAAGGAAGTGGAAGAATTTTACTGTTGGTGGCTGCAGTGGACAGAATTGTGTCCTCCCCAAATTCTATGTTGGAGCTTTAACCTCCAATGTGACTATTTGGAGACAGGAGCCATAAAACAGCAATTAGGGTTAAATGAGGTCCTAAGGCTGGGGCCCTGATCGGATAAGATTAGTGTCTTTTTTAGAAGAGAAAGAAAGAGGCTTAAGAGAGGCTCAGGCTGTCTTGCAAGCTCCTGTGCTTGGGCAACGTGCTCTCTCATGCTCTCTCTCTCCCTCCATTTCTTCTCCCCCTTTCTCTCTCTCTCTCTGTGCTGTGCACACCCAGAGGCAATGTGTGAACATAACCAGAAGGCAGCCATCTCCAAACCAGGAAGAGAGCCCTCATCAGAAATAGAACCCTGCCAAACCTTGAAGTGGGACTTCCGGTTTCCAGGACCATGAGAAATGAATTTTACCCAGTCCACAGCATTTTGATATGCAGTCTTAGCTGACTTGATACAGTAAAAATCCCTCAATATATACATATAAACCAAGCATGGATACCAACTAAAATAGTCATGGCTTCTTAGAATCTGCTTAATGAACATTGCAGCTATTTCTGGGCATCACGTGTTAATATTTTTATCCTCTTAACTAGTTTCTGCTAGACAAAAAATTAAAATATTGTTCAAAATTTATACTCCACACTCTGCTAATTTGTTGAGTATTATTTCACATACTATTTGTATAATGGTGTATGATATGCCTCTTGACATCAGAATAATGTGTTGTAGAATAAATATCAGAGGATTATAAATCAAAATCTCTAGTTTTTAGCCCTAGATATGCCATTATTAATTGTGTTAGCTTAGACAAACTTTTTTAAAATTCTACTTTTTAAGTATATATACACACACACACATATATATATATATAAAATTATTTAAAATCAATAGATTGGCTTTGATAGATCAGATCACTTCCAAATCTAAAATTAGATAATTATGCATGTCTCCATGAACATTTCTAATTAGGAAATCATCATTATAATTTTGCCAATATAACATTCTGTTCCATTTTTTCAGCTTCCACAATCAAGTGCTAGTTATATTTCAACTTCATACAGACATTTCACAGCATATGGCAATCTGAACAGCTGAATGTCACTATTAAGTACCGTTTAAATCATAGAATGAATTTAATATATCCTCTCTATAAAACACCATTAAAACTTTCAGAGTGTGGTCCTGCCCTGACCTTGGCATAATCCCTAGCTTAACTACATGAACTGCTTGCAAAGAAGCCAACTCATGCTTAAAAAGTTATATCTGCTATGAATATTCGAGTGCAGGTGTCTTTTTCATAGAGCAACTTTTGCTCTTTTGGGTAGATGCCCAGTAATGGGATTGCTGGGTCAAATGGTAGTTCTACTTGTATCTCTTTAAGATATCTCCATATTGCTTTCCACAGAGGTTGCACTAATTTGCAATCCCACCAGCACTGTATGAGTGTTCCTACCTCGCCGCACCCATGCCGACATTTATTGTTTTGGATCTTTTTGATATAGGCCAGTTTCACTGGAGATAAGTGATATCTCATTGTGGTTTTGAT
Organism: Avahi laniger; assembly: GCA_963575035.1. Taxonomy (NCBI): domain Eukaryota; kingdom Metazoa; phylum Chordata; class Mammalia; order Primates; family Indriidae; genus Avahi; species Avahi laniger. Next base: position 164 of record CAUYSK010038224.1, on the reverse strand, counting down.
TTGCATTTCCCTGATGATTAGAGGAAAGCCTATCAGAATAACTTCAGACTTCTCAACTGAAACCCTACAAGCAAGAAGAGCCTGGGGCCCCATTCTCACTCTTCTGAAACAGAATAATGCCCAGCCTAGAGTCCTGTACCCTGCAAAACTAAGTTTTATATATG
>CAUYSK010038223.1:0-17364 GCA_963575035.1 Avahi laniger | reverse complement strand
GATTGCTCAAGAAAGTACCTGGGATTCCTTCATAGGGAGGAAAATTTGTCCTGTTTGCCTTTTCCTCACTTCTCACACATCATGCTGTGACGGAAACGAATACAGTTTCTGAGAAGTGAAAAGGCTGGGAATGTCCCAGACACTGAGGTTAATGCCTTTTAATAAAGCATCAGGTCCTTAAGGCATTGCAGATGTTGACTGGCTTCCACTTGGTCCTGCTCCTTTTCTGATTTCCATTTCCCCAAACTACAGAGACCAAGAACCTACTTCAGGAACTCAGTAATGAGGAAATCTTAATATGGACAATCTATAGTTCTTTCCTGGTACTCTCCAAACTGGGTCAATTGTATCTTTTTCATATTATCAATCAAACTGAGAGCTAAAATACTATTGGTGTGATTATGATCTTTCCTAATTTTTTCCCTTAGAATCATAGAACTTAAAAATCTTTTTATTGGCCTGGCGTGGTGGCTCATGCCTGTAATCCTGATGTGGGTGAATTGTTTGAGCTCAGGAGTTCGAAACCAGCCTGAGCAAGAGCGAGACCCCGTCTCTACTAAAAATAGAAAGAAATTAATCAGACAACTAAAAATATATAGAAAAAATTAGCCGGGCATGGTGGCGCAGGCCTGTAGTCCCAGCTACTCGGGAGGCTGAGGCAGAAGGATTGCTTGAGCCCAGGAGTTTGAGGTTGCTGTGAGCTAGGCTGACGCCATGGCACTCTCTCTAGCCCGGGCAAAAGAGTGAGACTCTGTCTCAAAAAAAAAAAAAAAAAAGTAAGTCTCCCACAACTTTCCTCAACTCTCCAGCTTTCCTCCTTGGAGGTAACCATGATTACCAGTTTCTTGGAGAGCATCCTAGAGATGGTCTGTGCATAGAATGCGTCTTCATTCATTCATGCAGCAAATACTGAGTGTGTACTATATGCCAGTCTGGGTGCTTTGAATACAACAGTGAACAAAATAGGTCTCTGTAGTTATGGAGCTTACATCTAGTGCGTGGAGACAGAAGATCAACTATAAACATTTTTTTTAAGTATAGAGATGTTATTAGGTGATAGGTAGCCTAGAAAAAAGAAAAAGTCGAGTGGGGCAGGTCATGGAGAGCCTAAATAAGAGCCTGAGCTTTTATGCTGAGTGAAATGAGGAACTATTGCAGGATGTTGAGCATGAAATGATTTTTTTTATTTAAAAGGCTCACACTGGCTGCTGTGTTGAGAATAAACTTTAGGGGAGCAAGGGTAGAATATGAGAGACCCATTAGGAGGTAATGGGCACAATATCCACCAGACATGTTGGTGGCTCAGGCCATGCTTATAGATACAGCAGTAGTGAGAAGTGGCTGGACTCTGGACATACTTATTCTTCCCAGTTGGTTAACATACTCTACACACTGCTCTGTACCTTAAGCAGAATTCAGGATTCCACATTAGTACATTTAGAGCCTGTCCATTCTTTTTTACAGCAGCTTAGTACTCTATAGTACTCTGATTTGAGATTATTTCTTATCTCTGGCAGCTCAGTGCTCCCTCTTTAAGTATCCACAAAAGCCAGGTCAGTGCTCTTGCCTGGTCCCTTCAGAGCCCTGACACTTGCCTCAGGCACAGCAGTAAGGGGTAAGGTCCTGAAGCCAACCAGGGAGAGGTTAGTGATCCGGGTAGTCAAAAATTCACCTTCCCGTCTGAATGTGGCGCTCCTCCCTCCCCCTCACAGCCCGCACCCTGCATGGCCACCTCCAGCCCTTCCCTGATTCAGGCCCTGGCATACCGCCTTCTTTTCTTTTCTTAGGCCCCACTCCCACCAGGCTGGGCAGTGCCTGGAGGTGGATCCTGAGCCTGAGGTCTGGGCACAAGGGCCTTTGCCAGGGGAGGGGATTTCTGGCAAAGACCACTGGGGAAGTGGTGGGCGGAGGAAGGCAGAGCCCAGGGCTGTGGCCTGTGGTGAGATGGGTCGTGGAGAGCTGGAGGGGGCAGAGACTGCCAGTGGCCCAAGGAAAGTATCAGAGTGGGAAAAGGAGCCCTGACAGTGGAAAGACTGAGGAGAGGGATGAGAACAACGAAAACCTCACACAGCATTCTGAGAGCCCTTTCCACACTACAGAGGGCTTTGAGCCTCACAAAAGTCTGCTTCAAAAGTAGGCAGGACAAGTAGTTATCCCACATTAACATGAAGGAAGCAGGCCCGGAGAGGTGAAGTGATGTGTCCAAGGTCATACACACAGCACACTGCAATGTAGTATTTAGTGAACCCAGATTTTCAGATCTCAAATTCAGGGTTTCTCCTGATAGCCTGCCTTCCTCTTCCGAGCTGGTGCTGGGATGGTGGCCTAAAGGGGGTTGGGAGGCAAAGCCACAAAAGCAAAAGTGTACAGGTACCACTCCCTCATTCTGCATCCACCCATTCCATGCTGTGCCACTTCCCACCTCTATTCTAAGCTCCCCTTGTCCTTGGTTTCTTAGCTCATTTTGGGGTCCCAGCTACAGCCTTTTCACTTAATCCGCACAGGCCAGACCTTTTCTGGCCCACAGCTCCCCACTCCTCTGGACGGGGGGAACAAACGCGATGGTTTCCCCACAAGTTTCTCTCCCCAGCTAGAGCAACTCAGTTTTTGAGTGTGCAAACTACTTCCTCAGGAGCTCACGTGGGGTTGGGGAGGCAGCCAAGGGGGAGCGGGGTGCCAAGATAGAGAGGGATGGGTAAGACCTCACTTACCCCTTGGTGCCCCGGGGCCCTCTAGTGGCCACAAAAGGTAGGGGACTGAGTGGGGTAGGAATGGAGGAGACAAGGTGGAGGAGCTGAGTGACGACCCTCAAGAACGACAGCAAGGCCTGATATCCAGGATTCCTGATGGATTTCATCCGATATAGGACCCTCGATGGCAGGAGAGAAGCAGGTGGAGGAGAGGGGGTAAGACTAAGGGGTCTGAGAAGCTGTGTGCAATAAATAAACTGGATATCATAGGAATGCTCTCAGGAGGGTCCCACGTTTTCCCAGCAACAAGAAGAAGCGGGCGAAAAGTGAGTGTGGCAATCGTTTCACTGAAGGCGCCAAAGCGCCGACCCCCACGGGCGTAGGCTCTTATTTGCCTCCTATTTGCATCTAGCTTGCATGTGAGTTATTTCCCCTTCAATTGACACAATTCCCCACCGCCTTTCTCAGTTACTTTCAGACTCCAGAGTTTTAGCCAGCCTCGGATAGTACCCATTCCTCCAGATAATCTCGGGCCCCTCGGTGCCTTTCCATCATTCGCCTTCAGCCCTCTACCTACCCCAGCTTCAAAGCCCCGACCCTAAACTAACCTAGCGGGCTGGGTGCGAGGAGCCGAGAGACCTGCGCCGCCTGGCGGCTGGTCAGAGGGAGGCTGAGGACGAGGGGCTCTGTTTCGCCTTCTCTGGGACGTGGAGTTTTGGAAAATGTTCCCCCGAGCTTCCAGAAGCTAAATTTACCTCCTCCGGCCCTGGAGTGGGGGGGCGCAGAGATCCCGGCGGCGATTAGCGATACGCCGCAGCCGGCTCCAGCCTAGAGGCCCGGAATAGGCGCTAAGTTATAAATAGTGCCACCCGCAGGTGTGGGGGGAGTCGACGGGAGGGGGTACCCCTGGCGGCCACGGCCCCTTCAGGTGGGTTGGGCGGTCGCGGTGGGGCGCTGGGGGGCGGCGGGCGTGGGGGGCCGCTGCGGTCTGAGCGCCCCCAGCGGTTTCCTGGGCGGCGGGTTTTTCGAGGGAAGCGGAGACAGCGGGGGAGAAGGGGAGTAGGGGGGAAGAGGTAGGCGCCTGGCTCGGGCTGACACTCCGCTTCCAGCTCAGCCTCCTACATTCCGAAACAGGCCCCCAGACCCACTCACGCAGGACCCCGCCCAAGCAGAGCCTCGTCTCTCTTGCTGCCAGAAGCGCTCACTTCCTTCCCTAGGCTCTGCAAGCATCTAACTTCTCTGCAGCTACCCCTCGGCGCACGTGGCCCAGCCAGTCCCCGCACCTGGCAGCCACTCCTGGCGGCCAGCCCCTGCTATAGAGATCTCCCAGCTGGGGCTTTCATCCCCCTCTTAGGGCAAACACCTCACTCTCCGGGTGTCTGCCCACCTCCTGTTACTTTCCCCAAATATTAAGATCTAGCTGGTCGCCTGAAGATTTAAGTCTGAACGTGCGTATGAGACGCTCCACTATCCCCAAGAGGCCCCTGCAGGCCCTACACTTGCCCTTCAGCTACCAGTTCCAGTCTGGGCCTGGTGAGGGGAGGGCCGGGGACTGGGGCGCCAGCAGGCCCCTGGGGCCCTCCAGGGGTTTCGTGGGAGGGGGCGGGGTCCCCAGTCAGTGCTTCTCAGCCACTGCTGTCTCAGTGGTTTGGCGCGGTAAGAGCTCGGAGTTGGGGGTAGGAGGGAATTTCAAGTCGGGGTTCCCCCTTCCGACTTCTGAGTGAGGAGAAGAGCTATTTGTACACCCCCCCCCAAAAAAAAGAGAGAGAGAGAAACATGGGAGGGGGGTTACTGAGGAACTAACTAGGTTCCAAGACTTTGGAGACTGAAGTGCAGAGTGGCAATCCAACTGCAGAATGATCTGGGTTATGTCCAGCCAGACGTCAGACGCGACCCCGAGACATGGGGGAGTGAGGCGAGGCGAGCCCGAGGCACTAGGCGCCAACCGTGTCTCTGTACCCAAGGGCTGGTGCTAGGGCGCCCGCCCTACTACTGCCTCTGGAGGCCTTGGCTCTGCCCTGCGTGGGCCACGTACCCCACCCCGTTTTCCTCGGCTATGCCCCCTCCTCCCTGAAGCAACCCCTTCTCCATTTCACTGGTGCATCTGGCACTGCCGCCTGACCCCTGGCACTGCCCTTCCCCACGCCAGCGAGACCCCGACGGCAGAAGGAAGTAACAAACCCTGGCCTGGACCCCACCCGCTCCGGGCCCTCCGAACCACAATCTGTCCGGCAGGCCGAGAAAAAAAACCCAGAGCAGTGACCAGCCTTGGGACCCAAGGGGGACAGAGACTATAGGAAAACCCGGAGCGGATTAAAAGCCGGAGCACCCCATGCCCGCTGCTACCTCCTCCCTCCCATAGACCCCCTAATTCTCCAGTGAGATAATGTCTGGAGTGGGGGGCTGTTTGGTTTGGCCTGAGCCCTCAGGGGCGCCTCACACTTTCCGCCCCTGGCTGGGGCGCAGGGCAGCGGCCCCGAGGCTGAGTCACGGCCGGAGGGAGACAGAGTGAGGGAGAAAGAGGGAGGGAGGGACGGACCCGGACTCCGCCCCTCCTCCTGCGCTGGGATCCCGGGTCAGCCCGGGTGAGGGCCAGGGCCCCCCTGGCGCCGCCCATTGTGGTCCAACAGGTTGAGCTGGTGTCCCGCGGAGCCACCTGCTGGAAAGGGAGGGAGGCCCCCTGCGGAGGGGGTTGGGGAGGGAAAAGCGAGTCCGACCCGGTTCGGCCTGGCTGGCCGCTGGGGAGCCGAACCTGGCCCGAGGTAGCCGGATTTGATTCCGTTTGACATTAGTGGGAGGGGCCTTTTGGGGTACGTAGCGCCGCAGGCCCAGTTGGAAGCGTCCCTTACAGGCTACCTTTCTCAGATCGTGGGGGCACGCACTGAAGTACTTGTCCAGGTCCCTCCCAAACCCACACATACACACATTCTAAAACACCCAGGCCCCCCTCGCCACCTGGGTCTCAGCAAATCCATGTCAAGACGTCCCTCCTTTCTGTAGACTCAGTTTCTCCACTTAGGGAACGGGCGGAATGGAGGCGGGGAGCAGGAGGATGAGCGCGCCTCCCCCTCTCCCTCCTCCTCCCTCTTCACGGACCGGGCCCCTCCCCTCTGACAATGCCAAGGCCGCAGCGGGCACCCGCTAGAGCGCAGAGGCTGCTTGCCCTGGGCGCCGTTCCCTCCCCGCGGGGCGCCGTCACGCGTGGGGAGGGACGCAGAGTGTCCGCAGGCTCAACTCCCCCACTCCAAGAGGGGGTGGGGCATAGGGGCCGGAGTTGAAGGTCTGATGGTTCCCCCACCCCCACCTCCCGGGGCCTTGACCTGATTATAGCCCCTCACGGGACCCCCTCCCTCAAGACCCTAAGTCCCCAATTCATCCCCACCCAGCCTATCCTTAACTCTCATCTCCTTCCCTCTTAAGGTCCTGGACCCCACAGGAGCCCTTCTTGAAGGGGAGAGAGCCCCTAACGGGGGTGCTCAGTTCCCAAGCCACTGCGGACACTGCCCCCTCCCCCCTTCCCTCCAGGTTTCAGGCCAGCCCCTCGGCTCCGCCCCCTCCCAGGACGAACGCAAGGCGGGACCCACTTGGGATGGGCGGGTGTTCAGACCAATGGGAGAACCGGGCGGTGGAGTGCAGGGGGCGGGGCGGAGGCGCAGCAGAGGGCTGGATGGGGGTCGGGGGTGGAGCTCGAGTTAAGGTGGACTGAGAGAGTTACAGGCAGGAGAAGAGAGGGAGAGAGGGTGGGGGGAGAGGGACCGCGGCAGGTGAAGGGAGACAGAGCAAGAAGGAAAGAAGGAGGGAAAGGAGGAGGGTGGGAAACACTAGGAGAGCAAAGTAAGAGCTTGGAGGAAGGGAGTGAAAAAGGAGGGAGGGACCCATCTGGGCCCTGCATGGACTGGCTGGACGAAGGGGTTGAAGTTTATGTCCTTATTGGGCGGAGGGAGGGGGGCCTGGGGGGGCGGGTGAAAAACCAGGAAGTGACAGAGGGTGTTGCTAAGGGTTGGGGGGGGAGTTTGGGGGGTGGCAGGGGGCGGGGGGAGGGAGGGGAGGGATGGGGGGAAAGCAAGCAGGAGGACAGGTGAGACAGCAGGACAGGTGAGGCGGGCCCTGAGGGGGGGGCGAGTGGGAGCCAGGTGAATGTACGGCTCTCGGCGGCCGAGGGGGGGCGGGCGGCAGGAGGAGGCAGAGGGCGGCGGAGGAGGAGCCCCCCAGCAGCGAGCGGCGAGCGACTGACCGCGGCCTTCTGACCAGGACCGGAGCAGGGCCCCAAGCCCCCGGGCCTGGCGGGGGACGCGCTTCTCCCCATACCCTGTGCCTCAGCAGCTCCAGCCAGTGGACCCGACGGCCGTGAGGTAAGTGTACCCCACTTTTATCTTCTGGCTCGAGGTTCGCTAGACTTGAGACTACTGCAGTGTCCTTCGTCCGTCCTGTAAGTGGGACCCCCACATACACATGCATGCATACCAGATTCCCACCACTCTCCTTCCTTGTGCCTTCCCAACACCTTGGGTCTTTGGAATTGGTTTTAACTGGGAGGAAAGGTAGAGAAGGAACTACGGCTCTCCCCCAACCCTGGGCGGAGGGTCCTCAGAAACTTTCTCTGCACTTCTAGGATCAGACAGGCGGCTCTGGGATGGAGAGGGGGTGAGGCGACACTGAGCGTTTCCCTAGTCTCCTCCATGACTTTAGGGGGGACCCCAGACCCGACCGAGTTGAGGGAATGGAAACGCTGACGGACTCTAACTAGGACAACGCGCCCCCCCTCCGCGCCCCCTGGCGCGGTGGGTTGGACCCGGGCCAGTTGCATGGGGGTTGGGGGGGCACGGGAGGAGCCGAGGCTTGGGGGAAAGTTACCGGCTGGACTATTTGGTTTCTTGCGCTTCCAGAGCCGCGCTTTCTCTCCAGTGGTAGTGAGGCTCAGCGACAACCTCCAAACGCCATAGAACGACCCCTCTCTCCCCTGTCCCTCAATCCCACCCCCTTCCTCAGGCTCCAGTCCCGCCGCCACCTTTTCAAAGCCAGCTCATGCCCCCTAGAACCCGAGAGCAAGGGTGGGTGACTAGGAAGAATTCTACCTACCACCCGGCCCTCTCACCGGCGCCGGCGCACCTGCCCCTAGTCAGAGTGGGGGTCGCTACTGTGTTGTTGTGGAACCTACAGTGTGCGCCTGGCAGAGAGCTGCCACTCAAAGGGGTGGGGGGCGCTGCTTTCAATTTCCAGCTTTCTCTCCCTCCTCCCACCCCATCCCAAGTAAGAGAGCGACGTGTCCCGGCCAGAGCGAGGGGGGGCCGGGAGTGGGGGGGCGGCGTGGGCAGCGGGTTGTGCCCGGACACGTGCCTGCCCAGGCGCCCCGGCCCTGCTGGTGTTTGGAGAGAGGGCGGGTCCCCTGCCCCCCGCCCCGCACAACCCCCACGTATCAAAGGGCGGCTGAGACGTGGTGAGACCTCGGGGCGCCCTGGGGGGCGGAGGGGGGGGCGGGGAGCCTGGGTCCGGAGCAGGGGAGGGGCAGAGGCGCCGGTGCTAGCTGACCCACAGGAAACGAGCGCTGCTGACCTAGTTTGGGACACCGGAAGTGGGTGCTGGGGAGAGGGGGAGACCGGCAGGCTGTCCTGGCTTCCGGGCCAGGTGGAGGGCGTTCTTGAATTGACCCCCGCCCGAATGCCTTGGAGACCCCTAGCTGCAATAGAGGATGGGAATGAGTCAGCGCAGCTATTCCCCCTTCCCCCAACTTATTCCTGGAGGAGGCAGACCTTTTATCAGGGGCCCAGGGGCGAGAAGCCAGATTGGGCAGTGAGGGGTTAAACCAGGATGGGAACTCTCTGTTCCCTAAGGGAGTGTGTGTGTGGGATTTGGGGAGAGGCCTGGAGGATTATGGGGTTGCCTTCTGCTGCCCCACACCACCAACTGGTTTGGTCACCCCTGTACCCGCCTGGCACTGCTGGGAGAGCTGGCATGGAGTGGGCATCAGGTCGGGAGGAGAGAGTGTCCATAAGGAGTGTTGTGCTGGGTTGCGGAGGGACATATTTGTGACTAGGTTTGGGTGGTAGTTAGTGTTCCTCCTTAGTGGTAACTGGGGAGAAGGGCAGGGGGCTCCCCCTGGAGCAGCTGATGAAACAAGGAGAAATCTCTGTCAGTGCCTCCTGTCCCTGGCCCCCGGGACCCCAGCTCCCCCAGCGTGCCTCTGTTACATGGTTGCTGTGGGCACGACACAGCCTGCTGGCACCCCCAGACACTGTCCCCTCCCTTGGGTACCACACCCCCCCCAGCCTTGGCACAGAAGTCAAAAAGGGGTTAATACCACCAGAAAGGGGCTCTGAGGAAGAAAGAAGACAGTGCCCACTAGGCTCAGGTGTCAAGGAGAAGGGCCTGCTCTAATGGGACACTCTCATCACTACTCAGCCCTGTGATATGGCTGATATGGACCCTAGTGTCTAGGAGACAGGTGCTGCCCTATTCCCCTTCCCCATGGTGCCCCCTGGCACCCAGGGCCCCCAGCTCCTCCTTGGCCTAGTGCCTGCCCAGGGAGGGTGCGGCGGGCAGCGGGGGCTGGGCTAACAATGCACCATCAGGCCCTTTGTGTGCTTGCACTTGGCACCCTGGGGAAGGGTGGGGGAGGGGGGCCCAGCGGGCATGGGGGGGCGGAGCACTCTGGGGTGGGGACAGTAAAGGCTGGGGGAGAGAAGCAGATAATGAAAGCAGGTGGGGAGGAAAGGGAAGTAGGTCAAATAGGGTGCCAGCCCCTCATTCCAAGCCAAGGCTGAGAGAACCAGCCCCTGATCCTATATGGCTGCTTGGATGGCATCATGGTTGGCGCCTGAGGCATAGTCTAGGACTGGGTATTTGGGGTCAGAAGTCACTGCCCAGGGGACTACTCAGATGGAGGAGGCTTGGCCTGGGATTGCCCCATTCTTGATGGCTGAGAGACCCAGTTCTGGCCCAATACCAAGGCCCCAAGATCAGCAGTGAATGGGCTTCAGAGAGGCCACTGCCCTCTGATAGAAGCCTCTGGGCCTGCTTTGGGGCTTCCTGCCTCCGGCTGTTTGGCTCCCTGACCTTCCCAAGAGTGAAGACTGCCCTGACACTAGGCCGTGGGGCCTATGCCTGTTTTGGCCTAGGGCTGAAGAGAAGAGTGGGGGAGGAAGGTGGGGACAGGCAGACGGATAGGACCCTGGCATGGGGTGTGCCCGCCCTGGCCTCTTCCCCCTCCTTCTGCTGAGTAAACTCGTGAGTAAACTTGACGTTTTGCCCGGACAGTTTGAAGTTGCCTCGCCGCCCCCCCAACCCTAGTCCTGCCAACACACAAGCGGCCAGGCGCCAAGGCGGGCCTGGGGAACTGGGGGGAAGGGGATAGAGCTACTGTCATCCATCATCAAGGGCTTGGGAGAAGGGCAGGAAAGACCCCGCCACCACCCCCTGCCAGCCAGGCCCTGGTCTTGGCAAGAGCCTTAGTTGGGGCCTGTCAGTATCTGTCCCAGAGCCTTGGGGAGCCCAGCAAAAGTGACCTCGAAACAGGTCCTCTGCCCACTTCTGACTTCCACCCCACTAGGGAAAGGCACCCAGCTGCCATCTGGCCCCCTGAATTGCCATCTTTAATGTTCACAGGCTGCCCAGCACAGGGAAAAAACTGCCTTTAGCAAATTCCCCAAGGAAGCCACAGATAGCTGCCCTCTTCATTCTGTCCACAACCTAGGTTGGGCATCTTATTCCTCTCTTCCCTGTGGCCTCCCAGCTGCTGTGATCTCTGCCCTGGAGGATAGCATCCTTATTTGCCAACACCCTGCCTTGACCTCACACCTGGGCCTAACCCCACATATACCTTCCCTATACTCACCATTGGGACTGGCCCTGACCTCCGCCAGCCCCTTCCTCTGCCTGCTAGCTTCCCCAGAACCGGGTCAGCCTTCAGAGCTTCCCAGCCTGCAAATACCTGTGCCAGATCCAGGAGTTGAGGGTGCCCCAGGCAAAAGAGGGCTGATGGCAGGCAAATGGAGCCAGTGACCCCCACAATACATGAATTTGCTACCACTTGACATCCCTAATTCCTCTTATGCCTCCTCAGGTCATCAGAATGGCAGGGGGGGGAATGCCTTCCCAGTCCCTGCCTCGCCTCGGAGTGGGGCTCCCCCAGGCCCTTGCTTTCGACCTCATGTCTCTGGCTTCAGTTTCCTTCCTGTTTCCACCCCCCCACACACTCCTCCCCACCCATGTACCCCTTTCAACAGACATCCTCTCCTCCTTCCTTCCTCCTTTCCTCCCCCTTCGCCTAGGAGCAGGGGTCCTCTCCCCCACCCATGGACCTCCTAGCTTTTTACCTCTTAAACACAGTCCCCTTGGAGATTCGTGACCAAGTCCTCTGCCCTCCCCATCCATCACCCATCAGCCTGAAGAAGGGAAGAACCCCGGCTTCTCAAGGGAACTACAACTCCCAAGGTACATGCAAAGCAACTGTGGTGCACACTGGGAGTTGTAGTCCTCCTTGAGCTCTCAATTTGGCTGAGTCTGGGAATGTTTCTGGATAAAGGTAAAAGCCTGGGATGGGTCAGAACATGGGTATCCTTTACACCCCCTACTTTGTTCTTACCATCCCATTCCTGTGTAATGCCACATACCCATGATTGACATCTGTCTCCCCTGCTGAAACATGCTACTCATCCTCACCTAAGGCGCCACCCAAGAGATGCCCACACCCTGCCATGCTACCCTGGGCAGGGGTGAAATGGAGGGGCCTCATGAACTCATTCCCTGGCCCCTGCCCTCTAGGCTGGTTCCCTCCCTTTATGGGGATCAAAGGGCAGAGAGCAGCCCCACCCCACTCCCTTGTAGGCTGAAGGCACTCAGGCTCTCAGGAATTGCAGGGACTTTGGTGCCCAAGCAAATGCTTGGGCAGGGGGAATGCTCGGAGGTTGGTGCCTAATGGTAGGGAGACACACTGGCCCCTACCCTGAGGCGTGGAGGCTTCAATAGCTGCTCACAGGGCTACCCATAGCTTCCTAGGTTCTCTTTGTGTAGGCCCTGACTGGTGTGCTGCTCTTGAGGAGGTGGCTTGAGAACAGGGTCTTGGGCCTTGTCTGTAGGGCCTAGGGGCCTCAGCCCGCCTGGCTGGCACCAAGGCACAAGAGTGACCCTCCCCCACCCCAGGCCTACAGTTGGCATGGGGCACTGGGAGCAGGGGGGTAGGAGGGAGAAGAGGGCAGGACTGCCAGCATCCTGGTGGGTAGGTGCCAACCGGGCCGGGAGCTGGTGAGGGGCAGCAGGCCAGAGGAATTGAGCCAGCAGCTGTTGGGGGGAAAGGGGAGGGGGTACTTTAGGGGGCATTTCTGTGGTCCCCCCAAGCCTAGCTAGATTTTGGATGGCCTAGTGTCTGGGGGACACTAGGGTACCTCTCATTCCAGGAATAAGGGCCCCGAGAGTTGTTTAAGTGAAACTTTGTGGCCCACCCATCTCTGGGCTCAGAGCCCTCCTGAGTTGCCCCTCAGGCCCAGGCGGGTCCCACCCAACCGGCCAGGGTGGCAGCAGCTTGCGCAAGGGGTGGGGCTAGGCGCTTCCCAGCAGATGCCCCCTCCCAGCTCCTTCCTCTTTCGGTGCCCACAGCTCCCCCAATCTGTCTACCCCCCTCAGGCCAGTTCTGTCCCCCTGATCCCCCTGGCTATTGGGGGCTGGCACGAGTGCTGCCCCCTGGCCTGGTTGGCAGGGGCTGGCACCCGGGCGAAGAACTGTGGTATGTGAGTGGGTTTGGGGTGAGGCTATGGGGAGGGCGGGGTGCCGCCTTGCCCAGCCCCTGAGGGCCCCAGCCCAGTACAGAGTAGGGAGAATCTGGCTAGCTCCCAAGGGGGCTAGAGGCCTACTGGGGTCTGCAGGGCCTCCTTGTGGTCCCCTATCCCACATGCCCTGAGGGGCTGGGACCTGGGCACCTGTCACCCCTGGCACTAACTGTCCAGGGTTCCCCTCCTCCCTCTTCTGGCCACTGCCGCCTCCTGTCCCCTCCCCTCCCTTCTTCCTTCTCCTGGTCCCACCTCCAGCAGCCTCTCCCATTGCTCCTCCTCATCTCTGTCCTCCTGGACTGTCCCTACCTTTCCTGCCCCTCACCTTTTTCCCATTTCAGGACTAAGGACAGGCGGGGGTGGGTACAGCTGGGCTTCGGGCACCACACGCAGAGACTCGGGGCCCTCTCCCACGCTGCCAGCCCTCCGGTAACCCCTCCCTTCAAGCTGGGGGGAGGGGGGACAGCACCCAGAGGGTTAAGGCTGTAGGGGGGAGGGGCTGGGCCAGGTCGTGGGCGGCCCCTTTGAAGGAGGGAGCTGGAGCGGGGAACAGCCACCCTACCTCCCCCCAGCTTGGCCCTCCCCCACCCATCCCAACCTGCTGCCCCCAGGGGCCAGGAGGAGTTGCCGGCAAGGCCCCTCAGCGTTCAGGTGAGTAGGCCCTTCTCTGGCTTGGGAGATCAGGCCCCAGTGGGGCTTGGAGGCCTAGAATTGGCCAAGGGTCAGAGAAGGACTGAAAAACAAGGTTAGGAAGAAGGTGTCCAAACGTCATTGGAGGGGGTTAGCGAACCGAGGGTCTGAGGAGCTGGAGTGTGCGGAGGCTTCAGAGTCTAAGGAGACCCAAGAGGACCAGGAGAGGCAGAAAACGGGCCTATAGGAGCAAGTGATTGCTGGGCCAGGCCAGGAGGTTGGACAGGCTGGCAGGGAGCCGGGCTCCGGGGATTGGGCTGGGGTGTCCTCTGGGGCTGGGGGGCTCAGGTTTCTGCCGGCGGCTTGGCGGGTGTGGGGTTACCAGCCAGCTCGGTTACCCAGTTGGAGACACTAGGCTTGGGGGAGGGGGTGGGCACAGGGTAGACCCTGGCACCTTGTGCGGTCTCCTCAGGCCCTGAGGCGAGCTGGCACTACCCAGGCAGACACTGCTGGGAACCCTGATGGCCAGGGTCTGTCCAAGTAGACAATTGCCTGTCCAAAGTGGGTACCCTCCGGGTACCCTCCAGCAGCTCCAGGGCTGGAAACTCTGACGGGCAGAGAAGCACAGATTGTCCTCCGCTACCCCACCCCACATCCGCTCTCACTGCACACCGCTCTCCCCCGCCACTTATCCTCCCCAACTGGCCCCCAAATTTTGGTCCCCCACTTCATCCAGAAGGGGGGCATGGGTGCTCTAAACGCAACCATCTCTTGGCAAGACCAGGCCTTGGAGGGAAGGCCCTGGTTCTTGATTTAATTCCTCTTCCCCTCTCTACCCACCACATGCCTGCCTGGGGAGAAGAGAAGGGGTGCCCAGAAAGGAGAAAGTGGGAGAGGCTTAAGTGAGAGAACCAAAGGGGAAAAGAAGGGAGACGAGATGTAGGGATGGTTCCTAAGAGGAGGCCTAGGGACACAGACGTGGTAGAAAGGACGCGAGCCCGTGAGGGCTACGGAAGGAAAGCAAGGGTGAACCTTGTGGAGGAAAGACAAGGGTTGGGGAAAGTAGTGAGAGGACAGAAAAGGGAGGCCAAGAAAGGGTCAAGAGTGAGGGCTGGCTGACCGGCAGGAAGTGCCCAAAGGCGAAGGGGCGAAGGTTGGGAAAGAGCATTGTCCCCATTCCTTCCTCCGCCATCTTTTATCTCCCTCTTATTTCCCTTGATGGGGCCTGAGGGACCATGGGCTAGGGCTGGTGTCACAGGAAGAAAACATGGGGGAGCACTGAGGTCTCCCCTTCTTCAGGAGCTCTAGAACCAGGATTGGGGAATTTGGAGTTGGGGAGAGACTTAACCCCCACAGCACCGGGAAGCAGCCAACTCCCCTCGCCTCCTTCCCCCTTCGTGGCTTGCGGTCTCTCTTCCCCGCCTCGGCCCCCAGGAAGTGTGAGTGCTGGGGGTGGTGAGGTTAGGAGGGGGGAAGCGTCATATGGGGGATGGGGAAGGCATGTGCAAGCTTGGAGGGGCTGGGTTGCGGAGAGGAGGGCTCCATGAGTACCTAGGGCATCCCTGGGCAGAGGACCTCTCCTTGGAAGCCCTTCCAATCCTTGAGTGGGATGTTGGCTCAGCCCCTTCAACCTACCTCCCCAACTGGGCAATCCAGATGGCTGCGGCTCCTGGGCCCCGGAGGCCCTCGGAAGGGGTGGGGAAGCTGGGGAACTAGGATTCCTGGGTCCCTGAGACCTTTGGACTGGCCATCTGATTTCCCCACCCCGCAGTCCAGCCACAGGCTAAAGCCTTGGCTTCGTGCAAACTTAGCTCCAAAAAAACAGGAAGAGAACCTGAGGCTGGAGTTGGGGGGTGGGGGGGACTGGGGGGAGAAAGGAGAAAGAAGTAAGGGGGGAGGGGTGGCCAGCCAAGGCACCAGGAGAATTGGGAAGAGGCTCAGGTCTCTCCATCATCCCTAGCAGGAAGATGTCACAGCCTGGTCCTCATCCTCCCTCACCCCAAGCTGCTGCTCCTGGAGAAGCCTGGCCAGGCCCCTCTCAGGCTCCTGGGCAGAGCCTAGAGGTAGGGGCCTTGGAACCTGGGAGGGGGGGCTCTGTGTGCCTGTGTCTCAGGCCCATATCTATTTTCTCTGCCACTAATCCTGGTTCCGCCTGCTGCCCCCCACACTAAGCCTCACTCCCCTAATCCCCAGGGTGGGGGGGAGGGGGGCCAGCTTTACTCAGCTGCCCTTTTCAGGGCCTCCTATCCCTGCCCTTCAGCTGCCTCAAGCCAGCAGTGTTGGCCCTGGTGCCCCCCAGCCCTGCCCTGGATGCTGCTTGAGGTCAGCACCTGGAAAGAGTTCCTATCTCCTTTTTCTTTCCAAGACCAGGCCAGTGTCCTCTACATTTTGGTTTCTCAGTGGTGGACATACCCTGGCAGGTGCCCTCGAGCACTGAGGGGCAGGTGATAGGCACTCCCACCTTTGCCCCCTTCCCACCTTTCTCACCCTAAAGTCTTCCCCCAACCAAAGATGGGGCAGGCTTGACTCAAGGCCCAGTTTCAAGAGTGCTGCCCACCGGCTTGGCCGGTCTAGCAGGCCTGACAGTGAGGGGAGCCTGGAGGGGGGTGGCGGGAAAGAGGGGAGTGATAGGGCGGGGCCCCCTGTTCTTCCCCTTACCAGGCAAACAGACCTCGCCTGGTTCCCTGGCACAGCTGCCCCCCCAACCACCACACACACCCATGCCCACAAGGTCTTAGCAAGAGGGGGCATGCCAGGCTGGGTGGGGATGGGCCGCCTTCATGGGCGTCAGGGGGCTGGGCCCTGTGGGATGCAGAGGTGGGAAGGGTGCCCAAGCTAGGGTGGGCACCCTGGCACCACTGCCCCACCCCAGCAGAAAGAAGGGGGAGGACTCCACCCCACCCACCCCTCCCAGATGATGGTCTAGGAGTGCCCCCTTGGCCTGGTTGGCACCAGCCATAGTTCCAGGTGGCACCTACATTGGCACAGGTGCCAGAACTCTGGGTAAGGATTGGGGGAGTCTTCCAGAAGCTAGAGAACCGTATGGACACCTCTCCTTCCCACACATGTCCTCTGCTTTTCCCTCTCCTTCATTGCTACCTCTTGGCCATGGGCACTGGATTTGGGCCTAAGGAGTTAAACACCCACCCTTGCCCAATCTCTGTGTGAGTTGCCTGGTGAACCAGCCTGAGCCTGTGACCTGACAGCGGGGTCAGCCAATCAGCACCCCCGCCACACCAAGTTGCCACGGAGACCGTCCCTGGGGTGGGAGAAAAGAGGCGGGCTTAGCAGTAGGAATGGGTGGGGTGGGTAGAGAAGGAGGGAGAGGGATGGGGTGAGCCACGTGCCTGCGGGTGCCCAGCTCTCAGCCAATGGTAGTAACCTGGCTCAATGGACAGCTAGACAGCCCCACCCATCCCCCTTAGGAGGGACAGGATCTGCTTGGGCCCAGGAGGGTGCCTACTGCTGCTTAAGTGGCTGCAGCCCTCACTACTGCTGTAGCCACCCCTGCCGCTACCCTTGCCACCACTTTTGCCCACCTGGTTTTTGTTTGTTCCTAAGTCCTGGGGCCATTTGCCACTTGTACCATTTGTAAAGTACAGGCAGGAGAACTAAAGGGAGCAGGGAGCGCTCCCAGACTGCTCGGCCCCCAGGGAGAAAAATGATTTGGGGACTTAAGGTGGGAACAGGTGGGCTACCTAAGGGTACCCAGTTTTAGCTCAGAAGCAGAGACAGACACGTGGATGCTGCTCACTCAAGTCTTCTGTGCAGGAGCCCTGGCATTGCAATGAAAGTGGCAGGCAGGGAGGCAGACACAGACAATGCAGTTCTTGTGTCTTAATGAGGAAATCTGTGGCCCTTGACTCCCCCAAGTGTCTCCCCCGCCAAAAAAAAAAAAACCCAAAACCTTTTCCTATCAATGGCCAGGGCTGAACAGCTGCTGGAGTGACACAGAGAGGACACTTACAAAATGTCAGTGGGACTTGCTCTAAGAACCATCTGGGTTAGCCTTTAAGATTACAGATGAGGATCAGGCCTCCCCAGGAAAGGAGGTGACTTGTCCAAGGTCACTTAGCACTAACCTGGCTCCTTCCCAGTGATTTGACTTGACAGAGGTTGGCAGACCTGTCCCCAAGTAGTTTTCTTTTTTTTTTTTTTTTTGAGACAGAGTCTCACTCTCTTGCCTGGGGCGAGTGCCATGGCGTCAGCCTAGCTCACAGCAACCTCAAACTCCTGGGCTCAGGCAATCCTACTGTCTCAGCCTCCCAAGTAGCTGGGACTAC
>CAUYSK010038218.1:0-14088 GCA_963575035.1 Avahi laniger | reverse complement strand
ATTTCAGAATAATTAAAAAAAAAAGACAATCACAACCCTAAACACTGTCAATCTTTATGGAAGTCTATTCAATAGATGCAAAAAATAAGCCAGGGAGAGTGGCCCAGCCTGTAACTCTAGACCTCTGGGAGGCTGAGGTGGGAGGTTCACTTGAGGTCAGGAGTTCAAGACCAGCCTGAACAAGAGCAAGACCTGGCCGGTTGTGGTGGTGGGTGCCTGTGTGTCCCCAGTATTAGGGAGGCTGAGACAGGAGGATTGCCTGAGCCCAGGAGTTTGAGGCTGCAGTGAGCTAAATGATGATGCAACTGCACTCTAGCTGGGGCAACAGAGTAAGACTCCGTCTCAAAAAAAAAAAAAAAAGATGCTAAAATTAGTGAGCAAAAATATATGTCACAAGATATTTATGTAGTCTCAAAAGTATTTCCCCATAAGATACTTATTAAATAGGCATAAAAAAATAACTTGACATGGAGAAATCTAGAAGGCACCACACCTCAACCAAATGATCAAAATTTATGTCACCAGTAGTGGGACAAATAGACTTCATGTGACTCCTGATATGATATACCAAGAAGAATCACTTCTGTCCCAGGCATGAAAAAAAATAAGACCAAGAAATTCAGATTAAAGGAGACTAAGACAACATGACAACAAAAGGCAACATACAAGTTAGACTGGACACTGTACTAAATACATGACACCAGCGGGACAACTGGCAAAATTTGAATGAGGTCTGTAGGTTAGATAACAGATTAACGTTGATGTTCTGATTTTGATCATTGTACTGTGATTACATAAGATGTTAACATTTAGAATATCTGGGCAAAGAATATACAGGAATTCTCTTTACTATTCTTCCAGCTATCCTGTAAGTGAAATTATTTTAAATTAAAAAGACATAAAATTTAAATGAGACAATTAAAACATCAAATCATATAGGGAATATACAGATAGAGCCTAAATGATATAAGTAATATGCAAATGACTGAAGTTTGGAAAATAGTATACTACTAGAGCAGTGCTTCTTAAACATTAATATGCACATGAATCACTTCTTAAAATACAGACTTCGATTCTGTAGGTCTAGGTTGGGGCTTGAGCTCTGCATTTCTAACAGGTGCCCAAATGATACCAATGCTGCTGATCTAAAGACCACAATGAATAGCAGGGCCCAATACCATACTGTCCTTCCAAAATAATGTTTACTATCTACACTCCAAAAATGCACTGTTGCCTGTAACTGTTGGCAGCTTAGCTTAAAAATGCTCTATTCATACCTGTCCTGGCTAATTTCTTTTCATGACAGCATTAGTAGTTAAAAAGATCTGGATGTGAGTACCAGCTGGGTGGCCCTGAACAAGGTACTTAACCTCTCTAAGGTTCAGTTTCTTCAACTGTAAAATAATGTGACAACCAAGAGAATGGTTTCAAGTAGCATCTAGTAAATAAGTGGAATTTAGACACGGAGTGATCAAACTTGTAGAAGACAATGCCCAGAATACGTTAGATGACAATAAGGAATTATATTCTCTGATAGGCTACAAGTCAAGATGAAATAGAAGAGCTACAATAGGAAAGTTCTGCATTTAGATTTTTAAAAATAAACAAGATATGAATGGAGAACTCCATTAACAGCATTTAATGAAAATAAGAAGTGAAAGATTTTAGTTGAAATAAAGCTCCTAGCAAATTAACAATGTGATCTCCTAGGCCCCTTCCCCCTAAAAAAGTAATGTAAACATAAATTGTACTAATAGACATGTAATGTTCACATCAAGAAAAGAAATGCCATTTGGCCCACTGTACCCCAACCACATCTGAAAGCCTGTGTTTAGCTCTTGGCTGAACTGCATAAGGTACAACTGCCAAATATCCAAAGGAGGGCACTTGAATTCAGGAGAAGTCTGGAAGCCATGGCACTTAATCAACAGCTAAAGATAGTTGAGAGAAACAGATGTAAGAGAGACATTATAGTTGCATATACTGCCTATCAATGAAGCAAGCCAAGTGGTGCAAAGTGTCTAGTAGAAACAGCTGCTCTCAGCTCTAGCCAGTTGTTGACCTGAGAGAATGAAGACCTGGGGTTACCAGCTCTTCCAGATTTTAAAAAAGTAGCTGGAAATCTGGATTGTTATATAAAACCTTCCAATCTTTAATTGTTGGCAACTATTAAACTAAAACTTTGTACAGACTGAATAAAATGCCCAATAGGGATTAATTTGCAACTCCTTTTGAATTTAAATAATCTAAAGGGCTGTTGACCTCAAGAGGACATAGACTGGTTCTGGATTAATCCACAACTAACAGATTGAAGCTACAAGGATGTTTATTGTATCACAATGTAAAGAAAAACTTTCTAACATCTGGGTAACAATGGAATCAGCTGTCCCTGACAGAGTTAACATGTGTACACTGGAAACTTCCAGCCAGAGTATAGATAACCGTCTCTGAACAAGATTGTAGGTGAGACTGAACTTGATGGTGACTAAGGGATAAATAACATATGTTGCAAACTAATTAAAAATTCTTTTCTTTGAATTATTAAATGAATAAAGAGTTTTTTATAAAAAGCCAGTAAGGGTGCAAAGGGTCTTGCAGCCAACATAAGGATGTATGCTTCATGAATGTTATTATTGGACACAGATCAGAAAAGTGACTTGGATAAAGAACACGTATGAAACATTTTCCCCTCAAACTTTCATTTAAAAAAAGTTTCACTATTGCTTTCTTTCTACCTGATTAAGACAAACCAGAGACATGAGTTCACTTTTTTATTTTTTTACCATTAAAAGGGAATAAGTTTGTGATTATATGCTTCTTACAATTTAGTAAGCCTTAGCATAAAAGTATCTGTTAAACAACTCAAATGGCAATATATATATTTTACATATATTAAAAATATATGTATATAAAATACATATATCTAACTTAATGTGTTAATGGATGTGAAGCATTTAGCACAGTTCTTGGCACATAAGAGGCCCTAAAGAAAAGAGAGCAGCTCTAAGAATCAGGTAAGGTTACTTCCTACAAAAAAATCCCAGAAACACCTTCCTTACAAATACCCTTTTCTGTAAGGTTCTTTAATTTTCCACCCATGGCTAGGTTGATACCTTTATAGACTGTGAGTTCCCTGGGATCAGAAACCCAGTGAGATGGGGAGAGTGGTAAAAGACAAGGTCAGACAAGACAGGACCAGATCATACAGGGCTTTAGTTCAAGAAAAGAGATTAGATTTTAATCTGTATGGAATGGAAAGCCAATGAAAGGTTCTAAGTAAGAAAGTGAAGTGTTCGGATTTACATTAAGAGATCAGGTTGGACTTTTTGTATAGAAAGCTGTTTCGCTTTTTTTTTTGGTCGGGGGAAGGTTTCAGAGGTGAGGAAGAAGGTGAAAGTGGAAACAGAGATAACCAGTCAATAGATTATTGCAGTAATCCAAGTCAGAGATGGGGTGTCTTGTATTAAGATGTTGACAACTAAAAGAAGTGATCAGATTCAAAATATATTTTTTCCAATGTGAAACAAAGAAGACTGTTAAACATCAGTGTTTTGTATTATAATAAAGTATATACATATTTAGGATTATAAAAATTAAACTTACTTTAGATACTTGGCATATTCTGGTTCTTTCCAGTAAAGCAAGTACTTAAGATAATTAACAAAAGCTTTGTCTTTGAAGTAACCTCTTTGGGCAAGAACTGAAAGGCATGAAAAAAAAAATATCTGTAGGTCAAACCAACCCTTAAACTACGATTTGTGACCCCTAATATAAAGAATCTATTTATGTAACATCCCCACCACCAACACACACTGAATTCAAAACACTAGTCCCAAGGCTCAATTATATCTACATACCAGTATAAGTGTAATTCCATTCAATATTGAGAACGTATAAAAGTAGATCTATTATGAATAGCAACTCTTCTGTCAGAAATCATTAATAGCTCCTCAGTTGAATGAGGTGCTTAACAACTTACAATTAAGGTAATTTGGGTTGGCTAAACACTGCACAAATTCCAACTCCAACTGAAACCGAAGTCGATTTCCAGCATCATCTAGGAGAGAAGACGGCAAAAATCAATAGCGGTAAAGAAACCAGACTACTGCTGAGAGACACTTCAGGGTAAAGAAGGAAATGTGATGGTCTTCCCAAACTGGCCATGGGAGGAGATATAACTTCCTTAGAAATCTAAGAAAGCAGAGCCCTGATTAAAAGGAATAAGTTAAAAAGTTTCTCTAAAGTTACAGAGAAGTCATAAAAAAAAAAAAGCAACACAAACGTAGCAAGATACTTATCACTTATGGGCCACTATGTAGGAATTTTAACAGTGATTACTGAGATAGGTTGTAATAACTGCGCTTCCTCTATTTTAATAATGCGTTACAACGATTGTTAACAGTGATTAAGTTACCGGCTGGGCACGGTGGCTCACGCCTGTAATCCTACCACTCTGGGAAGCCAAGGCAGGAAGATTGCTTGGGCTCAAGAATTAGAGACCAGCCTGAGCGAGAGCGAGACCCCATCTCTACTAAAAAATAAAAATAAAAAAATAAAAAAATTAGCCGGGCGTGGCGTTGCGCGCCTGTAGTCCCAGAGACTAGGGAGGCTGAGGCAAGAGGATCGCAAAAACACAAAAAACAAACAGTAATTAAGATACCTAAAAGGAAAGTGCTAAATCGGTCAGGAAAAAGCTCAGGATGCAAGCTGAAAAAGACTACGGAGAGCCTGTAAGATAATGCAATGTGTGCGTATGTGAGAAACATCAATGGCAGAATGATACACTAGTCTGTCGACGATATTTCAAACTTAAGCAAGCTCAGGTGAGAAACAGAAAACCAATCAAAAAGGAGATCGAAGCCCTCTCCCCTAGTCGCGCCCACACCGGGAAGCCAGTGCAGTTAGTGTTTTGGTGTTTACAGCAAGTGAGATAAAATGTGGGGACAAACCAAATTAAGAAAAAAGCAAAAACTACACTCGTCTTTCCAGACGCTTACATGAGCCCTCTCGCCTCTCTGTCCAAACACTAACCTTGCCGAGAGTTAGGCCTGAAAGGAGGCCCCGCGGAAGTAGAAGGGGACTGGGCCGGCCGAGGACAGTTCTAACTGCGAAGACTTGAGGCTCAGAACGCTACTCACCTGTCTCCATAGCGACGGCAGCGGCCATAACAAGCAAAGACGCTAGATCGCCACCAGCTCCACGGAGAAACTGCTCGGAGTTGGGGGGAAGGTTGCGGAAGCCACAGCTCCCTTTCCGGTCCCGGGGCAGTGTGGGATACGGGGGGCGGGCACAACTTCGCTTGGAGGCGGACGGCTCCGCCCATCCCTGGCGCGCCCGGTTCCGCCCGAGCTGGCTCCCAAACTGCCAGAGGGCGGTGCCAGAGCTGCGGCAACGACTTGGAGCAGGGGCCGGGGCCCAATGTTATGAAGAGGCATTTCAACCTCCAAAGGACCATGGTGCTCCCACGTCATCGTGTCGTGGCGCTTTTGCCTGTGACGTCATTTCTTACCCTGTGATGTAACCCAGAGGCGTAACTGAGGGTGACCTTTGGGTTGTGGGGTTTCCCCGAGGCCTCACTGGTCCCCTTACACCTGCAGAATGGCCTCACCCCTAGGGGACAAGCGCTCTTCACCCCGGATAGAGACCGCCCGCTACAAAGAGACGTCGACGGTCCGCGTGGAGACGTCGTCCCACCGCGTGGAGACATCCTCTCGGCAGGTGCGAACGTCTTCCCGGCACGTGGAGACCTCCCAGCGCTGCAGCCAGGGGCCCTCCCTCTCCCCCTCTGGGAAACGCGTTCCTCAAGTCCTCGAGGTGTCTTCGCAGCACGTGGAAACCTCCTCGCAGCACACAGAAACGTCCTCCCGTCGCGTCAGGTCCTCATCCCTGCGGGTGGAGACGTCTCTGCACCACGTGGAGAGCCCTGCCCGGCGGGACAAGCCGGCAGGCCGCCAAAACGTAAAAACAGGCCGATGAAATGTTTCCCAAAGGTGTCGAAAGGACCACAGCCCTTAGCCAGGACGGAATTGCCTGCGGTTTCCAGCCAGCCAGCTGCCAAGTGTACTAATCATCTTATTAGATTTCATGGAAACGGCCCAGAAATCAATGTAAGAAATAGCCAAGCTGCGGTTTCTGGACTCAGCCAACATTTATTGACCATGCTGCACCTTGGACCGTCCTGCTTTTGACCCAGTGAACTATTTTAACTTGAAGCCAGCACTAAAGACTTTCAGGCCCATGATGCTGTGTAAATTGGGTTGATGAACAAGAGGCTGTTTGAGCCTCTGAACCAGGTGAGTTTTGAATACATATCCCCCAAAAGATTTTCATTCCTTGAAACTTAGGAACAGGGACCAAACTGAAA
Organism: Avahi laniger; assembly: GCA_963575035.1. Lineage (NCBI taxonomy): Eukaryota > Metazoa > Chordata > Mammalia > Primates > Indriidae > Avahi > Avahi laniger. Next base: position 7,724 of record CAUYSK010038218.1, on the reverse strand, counting down.
TCATGACCCGTGGAATGATTGATTATTTACCTGCTAAAAACTTGAGGGGCAAGGAACAGACTTTCATAAATTTATTTATTGGTGTTTGTGTTTCAAAATTATTTTCATTGTGCTGAGTCTTTGTATCTTGTACCCCCACCCACACACTTTTTAACATAGGTCAGAGGTAGTTAAAAATGAAGGTAAACCCATCAACAATCAAAAATAATCTTAGAAGGAAATGTGAGAGGAAGGCATTGAAACCTGACCTGAGGTTTGAGGAAGGTGAAGGAGAGTAATATTTATTGAGTACCTACTCTGTGCCAGGCACTGCAGATGCTCCTCAACTTACGATGGGATTACATCCAGATTAAAACCATAGTGAAAATATAGTAAATGGAAAATATATTTAATACACCTAACCTACCAAACATCATAGATTAGCCTAGCCTGGCTTAAATGTGCCCAGTTGTGAACGTTTTTGGCACCAGGGACTGGTTTCATGGAAGACAGTTTTTCCACAGAGGAGGGGATGGAGGTGGGGAAGCCGGGAGACGGAGCTCAGGCAGTGATGCCATCGATGGTGAGCAGCTGTAAATACAGATGAAGCTTCGCTGGCTCTCGCCTGATGTACCCACAGCTCACCTCCTGCTGTGCAGCCCCCTGAGTTTTTTCACGGCGGCAGGGGGTGAACTCTATGGCACGGCGGGAGTTGGGGAACCGCAGCTCCAGAGGATATCTGACAATGTCTAGAGACATTTTTGTTTGGCAGGGAAGGGGGTTGTCATAGAAGGTGCTACTGGCACGTAGTGGATAGAAGCCAAAGATGCCACTAAACATCCCACGGTGCACAGGTCAGCACCCAGTCCTCTGCCAACAACAAAGAATCACAGGGCCCAAAATGTCAATAGCACCAAGGCTGAGAAACACTAAAGATCTAGCAGCTTGGAAAGCTAGAGCATGGCCCCTTAGGGAAGCACCACACTTCTGCTTAGCAGAATTGTCGTGAGGCCTAGGAAGTGCTATTGGAAGAGGGTTAAGGGTAGTGACCTCTGGGGAATAGCAGGAAGAACTCTCGGAGGAAAGGGATATATTGCCCTTTGAGGAGAGCTCCATCCCTGCTTTCAGTAATTTATGTGATATTTACCCTGAGAGGACAAAAGGGTCCCACCTAACAGGCTATCAATAACCCTGATTTGTGATGCCTCACTGTGAGTTAGAGTACTTGCTGTTTTCAGACACTGTGCTAAGTCATACCCATGTTCATTTAATTACAGGGAAGTGTATGACCTGTCCCCTAGAATGGGGGCTCAAGCGGAAGAAATGTTATAAAACCCCGGAAACTACCCTAATCCCTTTGCCTCATAAAACTTCTGCTCTAAACTAATAATTAATCCTTGGAATTTTAGTGTTTGGAGATCCTACTTAATGTTTTTAACATGACAAACTGCGTGCATTATGTACAGTCAGTGTTTTCTATATGAACAAAGTAGTTGCTTCTCTTTAACAATGTTCCTTATAAATTTTTTTATTACAAAAGTGATATGTGCTTAATGTAACAAATGAAATAATTCAAAAATATGTAAGGAAAAATTTAATAATTTATTATTAATTTTTTCCATTCCCATCCTGTGGAAATGACTGTCAGCAACTTGGTTTGTATATTAACAGACTTTTCTCCATTCATTAACTGCTTCTATCCCTCTTCTTAATGGTATCTGATAGACTGGTTTGAACATTACTCTAAAGCCAAACACCTGCTTTCTTGATGATTGATTATCTAGGAATAATACAGGACCCTAGTAGCTTCCTTCTTTTTGTTATTCTTGTTTCATAAGTGGGGTTTACCTAGGTTTTTTCCTCCCAATTTCATTTATCCATGTTTCAAAGCTGAATTCCAAAGAGATACACACAGAGCAAGAAAGTATCCAAAAACGGCAAGAGACATGAAGGAAAGGACTGAGAAATCTTACACACTGTTTTACACATCAGATTCCACAGCTTTAAAATGATGCTGTTTGTTAAAGCCTGCTTGTCATATTGTTAGTGCACCTGCTGCGTGTTCTGTGTGCGTGTTATCCATACTGTTTCTTCAGTTATTTCAGGCAAGAGGGTAAATCCAATTTCTGTTACTTCACTCTGGCTGGAAGCCTCCTCCTCATTATTATTTTATATAAATTTTGTTGAAGATTAACTTTACAATTTGGTCTTTAGGCAACAGAATATCCACTGTGGGACTGTGACTACATTTATAGAGTAATTATTATAGCCCAGAGAGGGGATTTATTATTATAGCCCAGAGAGGGGATTGTGAGTACATTTACAGAGTAATTATTATAGCCCAGAGAGAGGATTTATTATTATAGCCCAGAGAGGGGACTGTGACTACATTTACAGAGTAATTATTATAGCTCAGTATCACTGTCTCCCAGAGATAGATACAATGACTGTTGGAACTTTTTGTCTTTCTTTTTAGAGGAGAGGGTAGTAACATCTTTATTTCTATGAAGAATAGTTGTATTCTCTTAGATAGAAAAAAAACCTTTCTTGTGGTATGGAAGTTCAAATATAAATGCTGATTAGTCAATAAGATTGACTGTGGCAGTTAGGTTTTGTCGCTTGGCTCCAACCCCCACCTCTATACTCAGTTTTGTGGTTCAGGTTAAGTCTCCAAAAACCATATTTCTGCTTTGCCACCTGGCTTCATGTTGCGTTCATACCAGGAACATTTCACCCTGGCAGCAGCAGTGCCATCCCTTAGTGGCAGCTGAATCTACTTTGTAACATTCTAATGTTTGAAGAACCAGTTTTTATTGCACCCCACTTCAGAACACCAGTACCAGCCAGCCAGCACCCTTCTCAGAAGTCTGACTTTCAGCTCTACATGGCCTCTCCTCCAAGTTTCTAAAACTTCAGTAATTCTGAGCCCTGTCCTTTCCTGTCTGCTCATGAGGTAGAGCAGCAGCAGTCCCCAACCTTTTTGGAACCAGGAGCCAGTTTCATGGAAGACAATTTTTCTATGGACTGGGGGCGGGTGATAGTTTGGGGATGATTCAAGTGCATTACATTTATTGTGTACTTTATTATTATTACATTGTAATAATATAATGAAATAATTATACGACTCACCATAATGCAGAATCGGTAGAAGCCCTGAGCTTGTTTTCCTGCAACTAGATGGTCCTATCTGGGGGTGATGGGAGACAGTGACTGATCTGACAGGTAGCAGAGCTCAGGTGGTGATTTGAGTGATAGGCAGCGGCTGTAAATACAGATGAAACTTTGCTCACTGGCTGCTCACCTCCTGCTGTGCAGCCTAGTTCCTAACAGGCCACAGGCCAGTACCAGTCCATGGCCTGAGGTTGGGGACCGCAGAGGAAGAGCATCTTTCCATATGCTTATTGCCCTTGTAGGATTCCTTTTCTGTGAATTGCCTGTTCATACCCTTTGCTAATTTTTCTTTTTTCTTTTTTCTTATTTTTATGAGTCCTTTAAATATTCTGGCTACAAGTTCTCATTTATTTGCATTGCAAGTATATTCTCAAAGTTTGTAGCATAACCTCCCTCTTTTAATTTTTAATTTTTTTTTAAGTTTCAAAAGACATTTTCTCACCTCTCACCATGTCCCTTTATCTTACCTGGTTTCCTTCTCTGATTTCATTTCATAATGGCAGCAGTGTGTTTCTGTCTCAATAAACTGACCCGCGAGGATTGCTAACTCAATAGTTTTAAGCTTCCAGTTGAAACTATTGAAGACTGATGAAATAAATGTAGTAGGTCACAATCAGCATTTTAAAAATTAAATAGAATAGAACAAAAAATACCATCAGAGTGTATCACACTATTTAAAAGGAAGGAAGGAAGGAGGGAGGAAAGGAACGAAGGAAGGAAAGGGGAAGGGGGAAAGGAGGTAGGTTTGGACAATTTAGTTATGACCTAGTGTCAAGTTTTTATTACAACATTGCAACAAGAGACTGGGCTTCTACTAGGACTATTCAGCAAGTACAGACAAAGAGAACACCTAGATAATCATTGTTAGACTACATAAAAGAAAAAAAGTTTTGGTTAAGGATTAATAGATTTATCGAAAGACAGGTAAAGGCCATTGGATCCCTCCCAAGGTCAACATTAGCTGAGTACATAGGTAACTGGCTTCTTAGAAGAGGGCTTAATCTCATTAAAATCCTTTTATCAGGATGTTATCCTTCTATCTCCTTTATCCTTTTATCATTAAAATCCCATATATCAAATGTAATTGATTTCCAAGAAGAGGTTTGTGGCTTATATTCCCACAACATCCCTGACCCAGCCTATGTATGGGACAGTCTTTTATTTTATAGTATAAAGGTATATTTTGTGAAAACTTGTGACATCTGTACTATGTCTTGAAATAAACTTTATTTTTTACTGTGCATCACTGTCAAAGAGGTTTGAAAAACACTACGCTGCTATTTAGAGCTAAAATCTAATCAAGGCCTCAGGTAGGTCCCTAAACCTACCCTTTCCTGACTGTAGGAAACCTCTCTCTCTTTGCATGTACCTAGGGGAGACTTTCCTGGATGTCTTCACAAACTTAGCTGCATATCTGTTAGACTCAAAAAAGTCTATCCATTCCAGGTCTGCTTGTTGCCTCATAAGATTTCATTTGCAAAAGGGACCCAAGGCTAAAATAAAATATTTGAAACTCATGAAGCTAGTCTGATCCCTTTGTTTTACTACAAGGAAACTGAGACTCAGGGAAAACATCCTGCCAGTCACACAGCATTTAGCCCACCTGCCACGGCACTGTCCCCACCAGTCTACCAGAGTAGCAAAGATTTCGCCAGTGGAAACTCTCGTATTTAGTGTCAGTGGTCTGTCCACTTTATGCTTTTAAAATACCAGGAGAGAGGGGGTCAGTAATTAAATTGCTACTTAGTGTATATTCATTGATCAGATTCCCTTACTAGATCCAAGACCACTTCACCCATTATTCACGACAGGATATAGTCCTAGGGCCTGTGAACTTTCCGAGGGCCTCCAAAAATGGTTGAGGCTTAAAAAGTTCATTGGCTTCAAAATACAAAAAGAAAACAAAGTTGAAATTATCCAGATGTAGATAAATTTTAATATGCATCATATGATATAGATCAGTGCTTCCAAAAATAAGAATGTGTAGAATTTACCAAGGTCTTAAAATGGCTCTGCACGGTGTCTATACATTAATATCTGGGCTCTGATGAGATTGTAGGGTGGGGCCTTCTCTCCAAAAGTCCTAAGACTGGTAGCCAGCCAGCATTTGATCAGGAGTGGGCTAAGATAACACATTTCTTCCCATTGACTAGGAAATAGGGCAACTGTGATTACTGGATAGCCTCGGATAAGTGAATTCACCTGGCTGGGCCCCTGTAAAATGAGGTATTTGGACAAATCTCTAAATCTATATTTCCCAAAGTGAGACATACAGACTACTGCTGGTGTGCAAAGTGATTTTAGGTGGTAGGGAAACAATTTAAAAATTTTTATAATTAAATATTTAAGTGTTCATTGGGAAAAAAATATGACTAACCCTCAAACTTCCATTTCACCAATATTTTACTTAGGCTATAGTAAGCATCTAAAAATGTTTAAAGATGCTTTAAGTGAATTGATTTAAAGAAGAGATAATCTCATTTCATAAACAATTTTCCTTGGATGTGGCTAAAAGTTCAAAAGAGGTATGGTACACAGTGACTGAAGTTTGAGAAATTAGGGTGCTAATTTAGTACACTAATGTTTTCAGATTCCTGAAAAACTGGATGTGTCACATCAACTCAGTGGTTTACAACCAGCATTTTTCTTATTAGTTAAATAAAATATAAAATACGGAAAATATCAAAGTGCCCACACATAGTAAAGGTAAAAATTGCTTTGTGAAAACTCTTGTGTATGGGATCACAGTATAAGATACATTTCTTACTGAGAGTCACAGTCCAAAAAGTTGGAGAAAAGTACATCTCTAAGGTCTCTCTCGAATAGTGCCTCCTACGAGTCTGCAACCATCTGTATGTAAATTTGTGCCATAACAGACAGTGGACAGCAGGGGTCAGACAATCCCCACACGGCAGCAAAGGCCGAACTTTGAAGAACAGAAAGCATGGCCTGAAGCTTCTGAGAGACACAGAACACAGCACCCAGTCACTTGCCTCTCCACATGGTATTACTGCAGCCACGTTCCATCTCCACGCGCAGGATGCATTCTTGTCTCCGGATTTTCCTGAACCCCCTGGGAATGTTTCAGGTGTCTAGTTTTTCTCTAACCAAGGTCCTGTTATTCAGGATTGGGCCTTAGACATGTTCATCCAACTGTCTTCATATGACTTGCCCACATCGATTCACAGAGGACTCTCCTGTCCTCCCTCAGTTCCAAAGGGATATTTCAACATTCCCTTCTGAAAGGAGATTTGAAATCAGAGCAGTGAATGCACACTGAGCGCTCACTCTCCTCCAAGCACTGTTGAAAGCACTGTCTATATACTAACCACGCCTTCCTCACATCCACATGAGGTAGGCCAGGACACTGGGGAATGAGAAGGTTAAGTGACTTTTCCAGCATCCTTGGCTAGGAAGAAGCAGAGCCAGGATCCAAACCCATGCATACTGGCCCCACTAGCTTCTGTTGGTATGAGAGGAATAAATGCATCTACCTATTGTATCTACTTCTGAGGATAGTGAGGGTGCCGTGTGGTTAGGAAGAACCCCAGAGACTGCCAGAAGAGCAGGAGTTGTTCAAGCCTAAGACAGTACGTGCAGGTAGACACTGCTTCATTCTGCCGTCTGAAGGGCTGTCCTTGTCAGAGGCAGCCTTGACAGCAGAACTAGAATCAAAAGTTGAAAAAGCTGCAAGGAGAGGCATTTGAGCTCATTAAAAAAAAAAAGAATTTTTAAAATGTATTTGTTACAAAATCTTAAATCTCCAGACGAATATAGAAAACAATACCCGTCAGCAGCCCCACTGAAGCCCCAACACTGTGCCACCTCTGTGTCGGGTCCCCAAGGAAAACCTTGCTCACTGTCGAGGCCGTCCTGCGGTGGTGAACGCTCAGTCTCCTTAGACAAGAGCAGACAAAGGCTGGGCAGCCACTCAGGAAGGGCTACCACAGAGGAAATCTAGGTTGGCGTTGGACAAGAGGCCCGGAAGGTCCCAGGTAGCCTGAGGTTCGAGGAGGGGGGAGAAGAAGGAAGCAGTGGGAGATTCATGGGTCACATCTCCCTCTCCAGAGTCCTCAGTTTTTCCTTCTCCTCCTGCTCCCTCATCTAGGTCAACAAACGTGATTCCTCTCTCTGCCCAAACTGGACTCCCTTGCCTCCGCCTCTTGCCACCCCACTCCACCCTAAGCTGAAGTTCCTCTTGTTTTGTTCTCTCCCAGACGCTTTCACAGAGCTGCCTGCACTTGCTGCTTAAGTGTCCCCATCCTGGTGGTTTTCTCCTACCCTGTAGTCTAAGCTCACCAGATCTGTCCTTCCTAAAGTCTCTTCCTGCTATTCCCAGTGTCAGATCTAGTGGCCTCTTCTTGATGCCCGTTCTCTCTGACCTTTCCGTAGCATTTGACGCTGAGGACAATTCCCTCCTCCTCAAAACTCTCTCTTCCGGCCGGGCGCGGTGGCTCACGCCTGTAATCCTAGCACTCTGGGAGGCCGAGGTGGGCGGATCGTTCTGAGCTCAGGAGTTCGAGACCAGCCTGAGCAAGAGCGAGACCCCGTCTCTACCAAAAATAGAAAGAAAT
>CAUYSK010038216.1:0-45364 GCA_963575035.1 Avahi laniger | reverse complement strand
GCACACGCGCAGGAGGTGACTTTATCCTCCCATCTTCTCAATCATCCCTGTCTCACATTTTTGACATAGGTAAATGATGTTTTCTCAGTGTTTTGCAAAGGGCTAAGTGTCAATTCAGCTTTAAGCAGCAACGGCTCCACTGCTATCAGATTGTCTCCTTCTCATCTGTAGACATTTCAGAGTTTTCCCTGCTCAGCTTCCATTGTCAATGGTGCGTCTTCCCCATTCAGTTACTTTAAGAACACAGAAAGGAGAGGTGGATGCTTGGGCTTTTGGTCTCATGATTAGATGGATGGGGAGAAATGGTAGTGGTCTTACCCTTTGGCCTGTTGCTAATTTTTCTATAGAGTATCTAAAACCAATCATCTCACTACCACAAGAACTATTTTTCCTTATTATTCTGTTTTATAGGTAAGGAAACTGAGGCAGACAATAATTGTTACTTCTCTAAGTTGCACTTCTAATAATGATAAAGACTAGATTCAAATCCAGCTTAATCTGACACCAAAGACTGCTTTTTAACACTGTGCTAAGCTACCTCCTCTCCCATAAATGGGAGTATTGGACTTTATTTAGAATTGACCTTCCCATATTACCTGGTGAGTGCATTCACTTATAAAACCCATTGTAGGCCAGGTACAGTGGTTCACACCTGTAATTTCAATACTTTGGGAGGCCGAGGCAGAAGGATCACTTGAGGCTAGGAATTCAAGAGCACCCTGGGCAACATAAAGACACCCTGTCCCTATACAAAAAAATTTAAAAAACTAGCTGGGTGAGGTGGTGTACACCTGTGGTCCCAGCTGCTGAGGAGGCTGAGGTGGGAGGATCATTTGAGCCCAGAAGTTCAAAGCTACAGTGAGCTATGATCATGCCATTGCACTCTAGCCTGGGCAACAGAGCAAGACCCTGTCTCTGAAAATATATATATATTTATTATTATTAAAAATAATAATTTATTTTATTAATATAGAAATCATTATAATTATTGAGAAAGATTGAGTGAATAGAAGTCACTGTCCTCAGATATTAAATCTGATTTCTATGTGACTGATTTATTGAATGAGCTAGGCTTGGTAAAGTTTAATGAGGAAGAAACTTCATTCTTTTTCACATTTGCTCCTTTATATCTATTCTATGCATTTAATACCACTCTGTATTATTTATCTATTGCTGAACAATAAATTATCCCCAAATTTGGCAGCTTAAAATGATAAACATATATTATACCACACAGTTTCTGAAAGTCAGGAATCTTAGGATGGCTTGGCCAGGTGGTTCTGGCTCTGGGATTCTAATATGGCTGCAATCAAGATGTCAGCCAGGGATGTAGTTATCTCAAGACTTGACTGGAGCTGGAAAAATCACTTCCAAAATGAGTCCCTAATATGTCTCTGGTAGAAGTTCTCAGTTCCTAACCACATGGACCCCACAGAGCTGCTCTAGTGTCCTCATGGTGCTACATCTGGCTTCCTCTGAAGTGACTGATTTAAGAGAGAAAGCAAGGCAAATGATGTGATGTGACGCCTTTCACAACCTAGTGATACACTGTCACCTTCTCCAAATTCTGTTCCTTAGAAGGGAGTCACTAAGTCTGTCTCACATTCAAGAAGAAGGAAATTAAGCTCTACCACTTGAAGGGAGGAGTATCAAAGAATTTGTGGACACGTTTTAAAGCTACAATATACTGCTTCCCTGAATAAAATCACAGGCATAGCTCAGAACTCTTCAGATCACTCTCAGAGAGTAAAACTGTCAAGCCCAGTCTAATAAAAACTATCACTTTTAAGTTTCTCACTTTTCCCAACTTGGGCTTATTCACTAAAGGAAAGGGAGAACTTGGTTAACTCTTCCTGTCTTCATTTTTTCCTCATTCATTCACTACTATTGGGGGGCCCTCTAGAGTCAGGCTTTTGTGGGTCGGGCAAAAGAGATTTAGAAGGCACACTGTGATTTTGTTGATATCTGTGTTTGGTAGTGCCAAAGCTGAGGGTTTCTCTTATTGGATCCTCTTTGGGGTCTTCAAGGTTTCTTCTTATAGGGACCTCTCCCAATGCCGATAGAGCAGTGAAAGTGAAGTCTCCTATTTGGTCCCTCAAACCTTACAACTCTTTCCTCAGCATCTGACTTCCCTTACTCTGCCACTACCAGCCACTCACACCATACCAAACTTTAGAGCGTTTCTCCTGAAACTTCTCATTTAGCTTTAGATGAGAGAGAAGCACCCTTCTCCTCCCAGTATTGGTGGTGATGGTTGGTTATTGAGAACACTTACATGCAGAACAGTAGAAAGCCTCTTCCAAGTATTCTTCTGCACCCACACCTTAAGCCTTCAACCTCAAGGTGGTCGATGAACTAAGGGTTGAAAATCCATTATCTTCATCTTTAATTATCCTAATTATGAAGCCTGCTGCCTATTGTATTGTCTTCAACTGTTGAGGCCTCTATAGAACTTTGAAAGAGCAGAAAAAAATTGCACTTAACATCCTATTACATCTGTATAAGGTGACTAATAATCCTTATATCTTAGGCTCTTAAACATTAGCTCAGATAATTTCTCTCCTAGAAATGGGTCAAAAACTTTATCTCTGTGATCAAGAGCAACAAAGATTTGATTCTAAAGCTCTTAATGCAATTTTCAATATTAGACTCAAATTTGATCATGGGTATGAATTTGGCTGAGGAAGTGCCGTACCAGTATGATACATCAAAAAATCTCAGCTCCGTTCTTACCAGAGCAGTAGTGTCCTGGCAAAGATAATCATGTTTCTGAAGAGCCCTATTGACTCTTCAGAAAGTCTGGTTTAATTACAAGCCATAGAGTATTGACACACATTTATTACTGATACAGCACTTAGCTTCCTGCCTTCCCAACACTTTCCTGAATGGAAGCTCATTACCTCACCTGTTATGTTTACTTTTCTGATGGAAATTAACTTTGCAGGATGTCACGCAAAGGCAAAATCCTGCCACTGGCTTGGAACTTTAATTCTACCATCCATATAAGAAATGAGACCAAATATATAATTTATGGAAAAAGGTATGTATCTTTCTCTCTGCGCTAAAATACTCTATTTGTGTGCCTCTTATGGCACCTTCCTCTGTATTATAGGTATTCCTTTATTTGAGTTATCTTTTCTAGTAGAGTGTGTGTTTGCATATTTGCAACCCAATTCTGTACTACTTCTCACCCCACTCCCTATACCCAGATAAAGAGTAACAGATATATAGTAGATTCTTTAATTATGTATTAACTTGGGTAATGAGTGGATAAGTGAATAATGAGATAAACCATTGGAGAATTAAAGAATAGAATGTTCTCAGCAAATCCACTTTACTAAACTCTACATTCCCTTTTTAGAGAGCCAGTGTTGTCTTCTTCTTGCCTTGTTTCATGAAGACCAGAGTCTGGGAATCTGCCCAATTGGTAACATATGATTGAACCAAACCTGGTCAGCTGGCTCAAGTTGGACCAAAAAGATTCTTGAAATTTGAATTTGTGATAAATAGTGATTCTCATCAATAATCCACATGAACTTTTGTTAAGCAGTGCTTATGTAGTTGGTTTATAGACAGAAGTATTAAGGATGCATACAAAGAAAAGAAGACAGGTGTATTTTGGCCCATGAGAGAATGGCTGTTTCAGTTTCTGATGATTTTTCAATTCCTGGGTCTGGGCACCACACTTGTACTCTTGAGTTCATGGACACTCTTGTCCCGGTCTTAACATGGCTAGCTTCCCCTGTCACACTCATCTCAGCTTGAATGTACTTCCCTTAACAGCTCCTGTTTCCACTCTTGTTACTTCAGGTCACTCTACTTTATTTCTCTCACAGCATTTAGCACAATATGAGGTTTCACTGTTTGAGTTTTTATTGGACTTGTTTATTATCAGATTCCCATACTATAATATACCACAAAACAACAGATACCTCCTCTATTTAGTTCACCACTGTTTTCCCAATACTGCAAAATAGCTGTAATAAATCCTCCCTGTTATTTCAGCCATTTTGAGTAGGTACCTATTATTCCAGAAAAATATCAACACCGAGGCACAGCAGCTGTAGGGGTTATTATTGCCAGCATTAGTGAAATGTCTCCTAAGATGATCATCCACTTCAGTTTTTCTATCAACTCCAAAGATATAACCCTATAAAAACAGATCTTATGTCTATCCACATCTGGTTTGTTATGTCTATTCAATCTTTTCATCCCAAATCTACTCAGATCACTAATTTTTATGCTTATCCACATGTGTAGACTACTAGGGAATGTTCCCACATTTCTGCATATTATTGTGCCCTTCAAATCCTGTGTCATCTTTAATATTATTCAGGTACTTTGCAAATGGTGGTGGGGGGTACTGATCTAACTTAATCTGAAACCTCTTTTATGTAATAGGAATAAATTTTGACAGTGTTTGCGCACAGTTCTCTCCTGCTTAATGTTAAAAACCTTCTAAGGGAATCTTAGGGAGATTAAAGAAGTACAGCCAAGTATGCTTCCCATCTAGGAAGAAGTGAGAAATCCTACCTTGTAAAAGTCTTCCAGAAACCCAGAAGCACTCAGAGATCTGTGGTATACACGTGCTGACAACACATGACTCATTTTTGCAGTATATTTGGTCCTATTGATCTATTGGCAGTAAGAAGACTGCACATCTCAGGAATGAGGTGTGGGAGTGCATTGTTCAATTCTAAGGTACTGAGCGTGCGGGGGCCATGTGTGCTGCAGAGCAGGTTCCAAATGAGTCATATGTCTGTTAGGAATGTTCCTTTGGATCTGCTTCCTTTGTTTTCAGTCTCACATTACTCCTAAGTACCTTTCCGACATCACAGCTCATACTCACACCTCACAGCTTAGAATGGCCCAGGCTCTAGAAAACCAATGCAATTGAGTCAAGCCCAAAAAGATCACGTTAGCAAATAGTTGCGTCCATGGTGTCATTCTTCTTGGCAAAAGAAAAAATAAAAGATGTCACAGAATGGAAGAATGGGCAGAAGAGTAGAGAAGAATTTGTCTCTAGAGTCAAATAGACTTGAATTTGCATCTCAGCTCAGTCATTCCCTAGCTGTGGAACCTTGGGCAAGATCTTTCACTTCTCTAAAAGCCTTGATGTTCTTTATGTCAAAACATTATTGGCATACCAAACTAAATTACCTCATAGGGTTGTGGTGATAACTGAATAAAACAACATACATACATAGAATTCTTTATACCAGTGCTAGGATATGGCAGGCAGGCCCATTTTTCCTAGAGCCTTGGCTTTTCTATTAATGATAGTAATAATACTATCTCATATTCTTGAGCATTTACTATGTGCCAGTTACTGCACTAACTACTTTAATTGTTAGAGCAGATACAGTCAATTGCCTTTCTTATATCCGTGTTTCCATATTAATAGACTCCTAAATTCTGTGCCTGGCTTCAAAGCTACCTTTCTTAGTCTCTCTTAAACAGTCATGTGACAAAGTTCTAGCTAAAGATTTAGATTCAGAATTCTGCTGCAGATTTCTGGGAAAGTTCTACCGTTCCTTTTACACTTTTTCTTTCTGTTTTCTGCCTGAAGCACATATATGAACTTAGAGCAGAGCTGCCTTTTGGTTTCCATCAAGCAGCCATGAGGATGCAAGACTCATTTAAAGGACAATGGAGCAGGAAGATGGAAGGAGCCTGGGACAGCGGAGAAAATTTTCTCTTTGTAAATGGATTTTATATATAATACATATAGCCAAATTCAATCCCTAAACAATATATATATGTATTATTTTATTTAGTACTTTGATCAAATTTTTGACATTATTATTATCAAATTCATTTGAAGGATATTGAGAATTGGAAAGGTTAAGCAACCTGCTCAAGGTAACATATGATGCACCTAGTAAGTAAAACAGAGATTTTAATCCATGCTTTAATCAGTAAAATATCAAGTTGGGATGATAATGTTTCCTCCATGGCCTTTCTAATGACTTCACAAACTTTGGCCTTACCTTTCTATCCATAAACTTGTTATGATCACTATTCTTTTTATAAAATCCTCTTGAAATTCTTACAGACTGCAAAGCTATGGGAAAATATTTGAGCTCACATGGAAGTTTTGGCATCAACTAGAAGTATGATCCTGACTCCAGTCATTTAACCACTCTGGTCATTTAAAAAATGGCATGATTTGAGTTGATTATCTCAAATATTCTATTTCTAATTGCCTGTGATTTTGAAGGTACAGTTAACCAATTTCTAATTATTCACTTAGCTTATCAAATTTTTATTTTATCTAGGTCTGTCTGACATATCCAGTATGTATTGAATAAATATTAATTGATGACAGTGCTAGGGGCAAGGCAACCTTTTTCTAATCTGTTCACTTTTCCTTCAATTCATTGGCTTCTTATTCTTTCTATTTCCATCCAAAGCCTAATATTTCATTAGGTGATTTAGAAGAGCTGATCCAGTTGATATCAAAGCCATTGCTCAGTCAGGTCTGAAGCAAAAGGAACAAATCAAAGGATCAAAAAAAGTCATGTTTGAGGAAAAAAAGAAAATAAATACAAACAACCTCTTGGGTGAAGAAATGAGGTTGACATATGGATTCAGAGAGGCAATCTTCAAATAAGAAACAGAAAATCAAAGCAACTTTAGTGGGAAGGAAGACGAAAGAAAGGTGATAGATAAAAGGGAAAAGTTGTGTATTATTTTTGAAGCATTTTAGAAAAATATGAAGTGACCAGCACATTAAAAGTATTATAAAAAGATCTGAGCAATACTAAAAAGATTATATGGTATATTGCGAATGATCTAAGTATTTTGAATGATTGAGCAACTAGAAAGTGCTGTGACTTAAACAAAACTTTTCTCCAGGGTAGATCATGTCAAGAAATAATCATGGAACTTGTTAAATAGTTCTGCAATATTTCTATGAGACAAGGTCTTCATGAGTCCTTGCAGGAGATTTAAAGTTTGAGGTTTTAATAATAGGGGTTGCCATTATCACAAAGAAAATCAACAGGAGATAAAGAAAACAGTATAGGTCTTGGAGCCAGAGTTATTATCTGAGTTCTTACTCTAACTAGCTTGCTGACATTTCTGAGACTCAATTTACCTGTCTAAAAATGGAGTTAACAATAAGTACAGCAAGAGTAGTTTGCACTGCGTTTTAGTTCATTTTGTGTTGCTATAACAGAATACCTGAAGTTGGGTAATTTATAAAGAAAAGAGATTTATTTGGCTCACAATTCTTGTGGCTGAAAACTCTACAGTTGGGTAGCTGCATCTGGTGAGGGCCTCAGGCTGTTTCCACATGTAGCAGAAAGCAGAAAGGAAGTAGGTGTGTGTAAAGAGAAGGAAGGAATGGCAAGAGAGGAAACATGAGAGAGAAAAAAGGAATCCAGACTCTTTTTAATAACCTGCTTTCTCAGGAACTAATCCATTCCTGCAAGAGCAAGAACTCGGTCACCTGATGGGAGGACATTGATCTATACATGCAGGATCTGCCCCATGACCTCATAGGAGGCCCCACATGCCTACACTGCCACACTGGGGATCTAATTTCACCATGAGTTTTGGTGTGGACAGACCATCTCCAAACTGTAGCATTCTGCCCCTGGCTCCCAAAACTCATATCCTTCTGACATGCAAAATATAATCACTCAATCCTAATAGTCCCCCAAATCTTAACTTGTTCCACCATCAATTTAAAAGTCCAAAATCTAAGTGTGAGCATATAAAAGCAAAAACAGATATTTACTTCAAAAATACAATTATTGTACAGGCATTGGGTGAGCATTTACACTTTAAAATGAAGAAACTGGACAATGGAAAGGGGTAACAGATCTACTTTTAGTTCTTTGAGGTATTTCCATACTATTTTTTGTAGAGGTTGTACTAGTTTGCAGTCTCACCAGCAGCAAATAAGTGTTCCTGTCTCTTTGATTCCACACCAGCATTTGTTGTTTTGGGCCTTTTAAATAAAAGCTGTTCTCACTGCAGTTACATGGTATCTCATTGTGGTTTTGATTTCCATTTCTCTGATGATTACTGATGTTGAATGTTGAGCATTTTTTCATATGTTTGTTGGCCATCAGTCTGTCTTCTTTTGAAAAGTTTCTGTTCATGTATTTTCCACACTTTTTAATCGAGTTGTTTGATTTCTTCTTGCTGATTTGCTTGAGTTCTTTACAGATTCTAGTTATGAGCCCTTTACTGGCTGTATAGCATGCAAACATTTTCTCTCATTCTGTAGGTTGTCAGTTTGCTTTAATGATTGTTTCCTTAGCTGTGCATAAGCTTTGTAATTTGATCAGTCCCATTTATTTATTTTTTTTGTTCCTGTGATTTTTTTGGGGGTCTTCTTCATAAATTCTTTGCCTAGGCCTATATCTATAGGAGTTTTTCCAACATTTTCTTCTAAAATTCTTACAGTTTCATGCCTTTGGTTGAAGTCTGTTATTCATCGTGAGTTAATTTTGGTGAGTAGTGAGAAGTGTGGATCCTCTTTCAGTCTTGTACATGTGGCTTTCCAATTTTCCCGACACCATTTATTAAATAGGGATTCTTTTCCCCAGTGTATGTTTTTGTCTGCTTTGTCAAAGATCAGATGCCGGTTTCAGGATGGTTTTATATCTGGGTTCTCAGTTCTGTTCCGTTGGTCTCTATCTCTGTTTTTGTGTCAGTACCATACTATTTTAGTTACTATAGCCTTGTAGTATAGCTTGAAGTCTGGTAAATTGATGCCTCCTAATTTGTTCTTTTTGCTTAAGGTTGCATTGGCTATACAGGGTCTTCTCTTGTTCCATATGAAGCATAGAATTATTTTTTTTAAATCTGTGAAAAATGAAGTTGATATTTTAATAGGGATTGCATTGAATCTGTAGATCACTTCAGGTAGTATAGACATTTTAACAATGTTGACTCTACAGATCCATGAGCATGGTGTGGTTTTCCACCTGTTTACATTCCCTGCTATTTCCTTTCCCAGTGTTTTGTAGTTCTCCGTGTAGAGGTCTTTCACCTCCTTAGTTAAATATATTCCTAGATATTTTATTTTCTTTGTTGCTATTTTAAAAGTTATTGAGCCTCTGATTTGGTTCTCAGTTTTACTGTTGTTGGCATGTATGAATGCTACTGATTTGTGTACTTTGACTTTGTAACCTGAGACTTAGCTGAATTTATTTATCAATTCCAGTAGTCTCTTGGCAGAATCTTTGTGGATTTCTAGATATAACATCCTATTGTCAGCAAATAACAATATTTTGATCTCTTATTTCCCCATTTAGATACTCTTGATTTACTTCTCCTGTCTGATTGCCCTGGTTAGGACTTCTAGCACTATGTTGAATATAAGCAGTGACAGTGGGCAACCTCCTCTGGTTCCAGTTCTAAGCGGGAATGCTTTCAATTTTTCCCTGTTCAGTATGATGTTGGCTGTGGGTTTGTGGTATATGGCTTTTATTATTTTGAGGTATGTCCCATCTATGACTATTTTGTTAAGCATTCTTATCATAAAAGCATGCTGAATTTTGTCAAATACTTTTTCTGCATGTATTGAGAGGATTATATGGTCTTTGTTTTTACTTCTGTTTATGTGGTGAATCACATTCATAGATTTGTGTATGTTGACCCATCCTTGCATCCCTGGGATGATCACTTGGTTGTGCTCGATTATTTTTTTGATGTGGATATGAATTTGATTTTCTGGGATTTTATTGAGAATTTTTGCATCTATATTCAGAAGGGATATTTGTAGTTTTCTTTTTTTGTTGAGTCCTTTCCTGGATTTGCTATCAAGCTGATATTGGCTTCATAAAATATGTTGGGGAGGATTCCTTCCTTTTTGATGTTATGAAATAATTTCTACAGGATAGGTGCCAGTTCTTCTTTTTTAGGTCCATTTGATCCAGCAATCCCACTACGAGTTATTTACTTAATAACTTGTAGAAAAAATGGTAAGACATTTTATTAAAAAGACTCTTGCACTTGATTGTTTATAGCAGCACAATTTACAATTGCAAAGATGTGGAAACAATCAAAGTGCCCATCAATACATGAGTAGATTAATAAAATGTGGTATAAGTATATCATGGAGTACTACTCAGCCATAAAAAATGGTGAACTAATACCTTTTGTGACAACCTGGCTGGAATTGGAGACCATCCTTTCAAGTATCACAAGAATGGAAAAACAGACTCCACGTGTACTCGATACTAAATTGGAACTAATCGATAAACACTTATGTGCACATATGAAAGTAAAACTCATTGGAAATCAAGTAGGTGGGAGGCAGGAGGAGGGAATGGGTAAGTTCATACCTAACAGGTATAATGCACACTATCTCAGTAAAGGGCACACACAAAACTTTGACTTAAACTGTACAAAATCAAATTATGTAACCAAAATGTGTGTACCCCTGTAAATATTCTGGGGAAAAAAATGCAACCAGACCTGGCCCAGATCATTTCAAATATAATACCTGTCTCTCCAGTTAATTTAATTTGCAAAGAAAATTATTTATAAGTTAATCTGTTTCCTCCATTCATTCATTCTCCTAAGTATCTGTTCACCCCTAGTAACCATTTATTGCATCCTAAACAGAATTGCCTATATTCCTCATGTCCCCGTACCCTCTAAAATGAGGGTATATAAATTTGTGGACCCCATTGGAATATTGGGTCTGTAGTTCTCCCTGTGCACATGATAAATAAATCTCTTTCTCTTAATTAAAAAAAAAAAAAAAAGGAAAAGAGTAGCAGACCCCAGGCAAGTCACAATGCATTATGGACAGTATACTTAAAGCTCCAGCATAGTCTTTCATTCCTGTATGCTGGGCACAGTGGTGGAAGGGATGGGTTTCCAAGGCTTTGGGCATTGCTGCCCCTAAAGCTTTGTTAGGCACAGCCCATGTGTCTACTCTCATAGGTGCCTGGAGCTTTTCCAGCTGGGTGCTGCCCACTGGTTGCTCTACAGTTCTGGGATCCTGGCAGTGGCCCTGCACATGAAGTTCCACTGGGCCTTGCTCTGGTGGTGACTCTCTGTAGCTCCACCTTACATTTTCACTCAGTACTGGCCTAGTAAGGTTTTCTACAGTGGCTCTGCCCTCGCAGCAGGTTTCTGTATGGGTTTCCATGCTTTTTCATATACTCTTTAAAATCTAGGTGGAAGCCACCAAGCTTCCAAGGCTGGCTCTTGTATTCTAGGTGCCTGCAGACTTACCACCCCATGGAAGCTAACAAGACTTACTGCTTGCCTCTCCAGAGCAAGAACAGCCTGAGTCACGTCTAGGGCCACTTAAGGCATATCCGCTCCAGCTGAAGTGGCCAGGATGCAGGCAGCAGTGTCCTGAGGTAGAGCCAGACAGTGATGTCTATACCCTGACACTGTTACGCCCTCTCAGGCCTCTGGGTCTGTGATGGGAAATATGGCCTTGAAGATTTCTGAAATGTCTTCGGGCCTTTTTCCAATTGTTTTGAGGTTTAGCACCTGGCTCTTTCTTTTTATCAGTGCTAATCTCTTTAGCAAGGGGTCTCTTTATAGCATCCTTGGATTCCTCTCCTGAAAATGCTCTTTTATTTTCTACTACGTGGCTAGGCTGTGAATTTTCTATATCCTTATGCTCTGCTTCCCTTTTAATTATAAATTCTGACTTTAGGTTATGCCTTTGCTCCCAAATCTTACTATATGCAATTAAAAATAACCATGCAGCTGTCTAAATGTTTTGCTGCTTAGAAATTTCTTCTGCCAAATATTCATCACTCTTAAATTCAGCCCTCCCCAAAGCCCTAGGGCATGGATACAATGCAGCCAAATTCTTTTCAATGGTATAACAAGGATGGCCTTTACTCCATTTTTCAATAAGATATTCTTTATTTCCATCTGAGACCACATCAGCATGGCCTTTACTGTTTATATTTCTATCAGCGTTTCTATCGCAATCACTTAACTAATAGCTAAGACATTCCAAAATTTCCCTCTTTTTGTTTTCTTCGGAGCCCTCACCCTTAATATTCTCTTTATAGCAATACAGCAATACAATACTTTTCCTACTCTGCTCCTCCAAATTTTTCCAGCCATTATTCATCCATCACCCAGTTCCAAACTGCTTCCATATTTTCTGGTTATCTGTATGGCAACACCCTACTCCTTAGTATCAATTTTCTATATTAGTCAATTTTATGTTGCTATAACAGAATACCTGAGGTTGGGTAATTTATAAAGAGAAGAAGTTTATTTGGCTTATAATTCTGGTGGCTGAAAAGTCCACAGTTTGGCAACTGTATCTGGTGAGGGCCGTATGCTGCTTCCACATGTAGCAGAAGGCAGAAAGGAAGCAGGTGTGTGAAAAAGAAGGAAGGTATGGAGAGAGAGGAAACATGAGAGAGAGACAACCTAGCATTCCAGTCTCTGTAACAACTTGCTCTCTCAGGAACTAATCCATTTCTGAAAGGGCAAGAACTCCGTCACTCCAGCAGGAGGGCATTAGTCTATGCATGAGAGATCCCCCACTCCACCCCCCCCAAGATCTAAAAACCTCCCACTAGGCCCCACCTCTTAACACAGCCACAGTGGGGATCTAATTTCAACATGAGTTTTGGTGGGGACAAAACCATATCCAAACCATAGCACATTATATAAAAATAAAAATGTCAGACTTCTTGTGAAATGACTAATATGTAGTAACTACCCAATGAATATGAATTCTTTTTTTTCTGATAATAGTGGTAAATTTCTTCTCTTGTTTAATGTAGACTTCAATTTTACTTGCAATAAGTCTGTTTTTTAGGAGCCAATTTTCATGCAAAGAGAATCTGAAAGAAGAGTACATTGTGTACACTTCTGTAATGAAAGTTGCACTAAACACAATAAATTTCTTTTTACATGGCCTTTGAAAACTGTATCCTTCCTATAACTAAAGTTTGTACTTTTAAAGGATTTTGATGTTTGTTTAGTGAGCCTCACTTGACGTCTTTTTGGGGGGCTAGCTTGGACAGGATGTGAAGTGCAAACATTCTTTCTTCAGAGCAAATATGTTTATTGTGCTCTATATGGAAGGAAAGTCAATCACCTTACTAGTAGCACTATAAGCATTCTGGATTCAATTTAAAATGTAGAAGAGCCAGAGAAGTCTAATTGAGTTTCTCAGGTAAACTTCAGAAAGTAATTTCTTTATTTTATTAATTGCTCCCCAGGAAAGTAACCATTTCCAGATTCTAGTCACAACCTATATTAAGAAAAAGAAAGGTTTCAAACAGTTGAAATATCCTTTGAATAAATGTCTTGCATTGTGCATTTTTTAAGGCATTTTAATACTGCTAATGTTACTCAGGGTTTCTAATCAAATTTAGATGGTACCTCTGTTGTGGACAATTGTGCAATGCCAAGTCCTAGTTCTGGGATGCCATTTTAATACATGTGTAAATATGGAGAAGTTGGGTGAGGAGCTTGCAAAGAAGAATTTGGAATTTCTATCAAGCATTCTGTATACTTTAGACTCTAACAAGAGGGGAACTCTATACTGGAAGCATCTTGGTTGTGGTGATCAGTGTTCTTCATGTATATACAAGAGGACCACGGAACTCGGCCTCCCTCAGTGGTTTAACAAAAGGAAGCTGAGAGGTGTTCCAGAATCATGGCCACTGTTGTTTGTTTTGCTGAGTTCTTTTGCTAATTAGGTATCAAGAAACACGAAACATGTATTAACTTCTTATATGCATTTAATTTATTACATTTTCTATTTTATGTCAGCCACTTTGAGTGTTGGCTGTACTGCTATGACCAAGATGGACAAGTGTCTGTGTTTCATTGTGAAATAGTACAGTGATGGGAAAATGACACTGATGCAAGAAAAAGATACTATAAATAAGATAACTTCAGCTAGTGGTACCTGGTGTAAAAAAATATTATAATGTGTGATAAGTTGAGAATGAAGAAAGGAGGCTTTACATTTAATGGCTAGTCGGAGAAGTCTTCATAGAGAGAAGGGGTACTTGGAATCAGTCAAGGCTTTAATAATGAGAAGGTAGAGACATGACTACAAAAGGTAGAGATATTTCAAGAAAAGGAGAAAGGAAGTGCCAGGGCCATGATGAGAAGTGAATTTGGTGTGCTGGAACTATGAGCTATCACTGACAGTCACTTAAATAAAATTCGTTTCATGGGAAAACACTGTAGGCTAGCATTGGAGCCAAGATTCTCAAACATTAGGCCATTGTCCTACCGTATTAGAATAATACAATCCTCAGTCCTTCCCAGATCTTTGGGGGTGGAGCGTAGAATTCTCTATTTTAAAGAAACTTTCAGAATGATTCTATATGAATCCAGTAATAGCTATCACCCTTGAGGTCTGCAGAAATCCTGCCATGAGAAGTCTCTGGAACTGATATGGAGAGTGTTACACAGTTATGTCAAGTTATTAAAGAACTTAGACACTGTTTGAGGATGTGAGATACACCAAAGGGACAGTGGGGACCTACAAAAGCCACAGAGTGAAATCTACATTAGGAGCCACTGTGCCTAATAATTATCACCATTGCTGAGAGTAGAAGTTGTGGTCATCAAAGGCTGCTGATCACTGGGACCCCCATCTTGAACCATGATAAGGACCCCCACCAGGATCTTTGGGACCTGCCAATAAGGAGAAAAGCTGCCTAATGCTATTGCTTCAGGTTGCTGAAGAACCTGGCACTACTTATGGATGGGTATCATCACTGGGATCAGCAGACATTTCTATTTTATTAAGATGGAGTGATTTAGGAGAATTACATTTTTTGGATGATCTTATAATAAAAATAATATTAATTTCAGTGATTCCAATTCAGATTTCTCCAGATTTTATATCTCAGGAGAGTAGAGTTTGCCAGTCTTTTGATACACTGTTCAATTAGAGAAAAAAATTATGACAAGGGAGGCTGTGGAATTTCTGGGTACAGATTCTTCCTAACTAGAGAAACTATGAAATTAATTCCATCTTTCGATTCCTGTTGTGACTTGAGTAGAGATGGTCATAATCAGAGATATAATCAGAGGCTGTATTAATTTCTGATGGTTCTTGTTACAAAGTATCACACACTGGGTGGCTTAAAACAATAGAAATCTATTCTCTCACAGTTCTGGAGGCTGGAAGTCCAAGATCAAGATGTTGGCAGAACCACGTTCTCTCTAAAGACTATAAAAGAAGATCCTCCCTTGCTTTGTCCTAACTTCTGGTGGTTGCAGGTAATTCCTTGGCATTTCTTTGCTTTAGTTGCATCACTCCAATCTCTTCCTTCTTTATCATGTGGCTTGTTTCTCTGAGTGTATATCCGTGTCTCTGTTTCCTCTTTTTATGAGGGCACCAGTCGTTTGATTAAGGTCCACTCTAATGTAGTATGAACTTATTTGAACTTAATTACTTACATCTACAGAGACCCTATTTCCAAAAAAGATCATATTTTAAGGTTACAGGTAGACATGGATAGTGGGGGGACACTATTCAACCCAGTACATAGGCAATTGATAAAATTATGTCTTTCCTTCTTTCTTTAAAATACACAATTAAAAATGAGACTAATTCAAAGACACCATAATCTTTCAAATTGAAACAGTTACCATTTATAAAGCCTCTCCCCTTTTTTTTCTGAATGGTGTGGCAATTGCCCACGTCATACAGATAATGTAAATGAAGTCTTCTTGGATTCCAGTATTAGAAATCAGTATCAGAAATCATATTTTGATACCCAACCATCTCTTTGGATCTCCTAGTCTTTTCATTAAATTAAAACATCAGGAGTTGATAAAGATGTTGCTTGGGGAATTAAAAAATTATCCCACCATCACCCATTGAACAGACAAATGAATTGATGAAATTGGTTGGCCCTCTTTTGGTAAGGTTCAAAAAGAGTGGATTATAGGTGGGATCTTGAATGATATAAGGGTCCAAGAAATTTTAAGTCTGGGGACAGTTTGGCTATAAACTTTACATAAATCTCAAATATTATATTTTGCTCATATTCTGATTACCCGAACAAACCTCTTATTGGCATGAAACTTTGAACCAATAGAGTAATAAATATATATCTTTTCAGTATTGCCCATATTTGCATAAATCATTTTAAGCATAAGATGGATGGTTATGATGATTCAACTGCAAGGATTCAGTACAGTAGATAAAAGAAAAGTCTCCCGCCCTCGGTTCTGTACAGTTGTGGCAAAAACTAGTTGAGCATTCTGTGTTCAGAGCAAAAAAAGATCTTTAATAATAACAAAATAAGTTGAAGACTTTATACATTTGCCCAGTAGGATACAAGAGTCAGAGCCTAAGATTTTAGCAGAGACAGAAGTGGGAAAGAAGTTAATAAAGGTTGGCACAATTTATCAAGTAGAAAGGAATTGATCTGAAAACAAATATCTTTAACAGCACATTAGAAGCTGTTGGAGAAATTCTTTTGCACATTTAGTACTGACATGAAATTTTTATAGTTCCTTTTGAGAATTTTTTACTGGTATTTTTGCCTTGACATTAGTAATTTGTGTGACTCTGAGAGTATGATAGCTGTTAGGAATGCAAAGCTAAAGAAAATATGACAAAATACTATTTTTATTTTTTGTATAATTTTTATTATAGATGTATATGGTTTTCTTCTTAAAATAAGAAACCCCTTTATATCCATTTATTCTTTCTCCAAGGGGATGCACTGGTATATTATAATTCCATGTCATTTCTCTGAGAATCCATCCTGCATCTCCCTTTTGCTCAGTTCAGGTCTGTGGGCTTTCCATCCTCTATCCCCACAGAGCCAGCCTCTCTGGCAATAGATTGGGGATCACTACGCTGAAATGGTCCAACGTGCATTGTCTGCTGACATGGCCTCAGAGGATGCTATCTTAGTGTAACATTCAATCAGAGAAGAGTACGTGTTTGAAACCAGTTCCCAAACCTCAGAGCAATCTGCCTGCTGCTTCTGAAAGATCTGCCTTCAGCAATTGAGCCTTAGTGGCAGAAACAGCACAGGAGAGAAGATAGGATTCTTGCTCTTCTTTAACCTCCAGCTGAATTTTATTTTAGGTCAAATCTAATTCTTTTCTCTATCCTGAACTATAGGCTGATGCTAATTTGTGAAGTTAAGGTCTGGTATATGCTAATCACTTATTCATGTCAGAAGGAAATTCTTCTCTACCTCTGATAACTGAGGATTATATTGAATAATTACACGCATTAGGATGTTTAACTCCCTCCTTTGGAGCAGACATTTTTGGATACTGGAATACACCAGATGTTTTGGCAAAGGGGATAATGGATGACATTGGTCCCTGATTTGTATATAGAATTGAATTTTTGTAGATCAAAATATGAGACAAAAGAAGAACAGAAAGGGGGAAACCTACCAGGATATTAATAATAAGTAAATATTAATGCCCATAAATAGTTGCTGTAACTAGAATTTTTTTTAATGCTCTTGAGTTGAAATGTTAAGTAGGGAATGAGCAAAATCAGGTGTTATTTTTCAGGTAGGAAATTATCTAGATTATAATTGTATTATGTTATGGAATATTAATTGATCCTTCCATGAGGACCACACATATATAGAAAAATAAGTAATAAGTAACTATTAATAATAAATATGGCATGCATCCCTGCCCACTCCCAACCTTCTATTAATTTCATTTTCAGTCATTCTGCACTACTTGATGTTTTATTAATACATGGCATCTATCCCACTTTGGCTTATAAGATGGGTAAAGCAATTACTAATTATTAGTCACCATAGGTATGTGCAGGTAGGATGTATTTTTAGAGTCTATATTGAGAAATCTGTACTATAGGGAGCTCTTCAGGTTTATAATTGCAGATAGAAAATTCAGGTCAATAGAATAATGTTGCTTCCACCAAAGTGAACTAAACAGTTGTTTTGCAGATTTTTCCAATAACCTCATGTAGTAGCTATGGGCAACTAGAGTTGATGTATATATACTTCTTTGCTCAAATTAAGATATGTGTTCCCAATTAATGCTATTTTCATGACCTGAAAATCTAGTTTGGAAGCCTATGCGCAAACTGACAATTTCCTTTCTAATCCCAGATAAATCTCCCAAACTTGTGTTTGTGTTTATGTTTATGTGTGGTGGGACAAGGGGGACCTCACTCTTTATTTCAGTTGGGGTAGATTTTGAGTTCATGGTTGACTGTCACTGACCAACTTTAGATCTGGAGAAATTTCTCCCATCATGCACCACACTCTTGAATCTCAACCATTCTGCTATATTGTCTTACTCTTTTTTCTATGCTACTCATAGCCATAGGCCCACCTGGTCACTTCAAGATCAGAACTAATTCATTTATCCATGCAATTAAATATTTATTAAATACCATATTAGATTTAATAGGGTCCCCCACAAAATTCATGTCCATTCAGAACCTCAGTATACAAGCTTACTTAGAAATAGGGTTTTATCTAGCTAGTTAAAATGAAATCATACTGGATTAGGGAGGGATCTAAATCATAAATGACTGATGTCCTTATAAGAAGTGGAAAATTTGAAGTGAAGCAGCTATAAGCCAACGAATGCCAGCAGCCACCAGAAGCTAGAAGAGACAGGAAGCGTTCTTCTCCTGAGCATTCTAAGGTGCCAACACCTTGATTTTGGATGTCTAACCTCCAGAACCGTGAGAGAATAAATTTCTGTTGTTTTAAGCTACCCAGTTTGTGATAATTTGTTATAGCAATGCTAGGGAACTAATACAAGTACCCATCACGGGCTAATAATTGTGTCAGGCAGTGAGTGGGCTACAGGGAACAATATCAGCAGTCTCTGCTCTTGTGAACCCTGTTGCTAGAGAATATTGTAGTTATTTGTTTGAAAATGTGAAAGCACAGTCTAAATTAGTACCCAACATTTATTGAATGATTATTTTCATTGTTTTTAAGGGATTTATGTGTATTAATTTATTTAATTTTTGTAACAGCCCTGGGTGGTGGATATTGTTTCTCAACCTTATTTTAGGAATGAGAAAACTAAGGCTTATTAACTTTCCTGAGGAAGGATGAATAATGGTCCTCAAAGACATCCAGGTTATAATCCCTGGAACCTGTGACTATTATCTTATGTAGAAAAAGGGATTTTGTAGATGTGATTACATTTAGGGTATTGATGTGAGCACATTATACTGGATTTTCTGGGTGGACTCAATGTCATAACAGCCATTCTTATAAAAGGGAAGCAGAGGGAGATTTGACTTTAGAGGAGAAGGTGATGTGATGATGAAAGCAGAGATTGGAGTGACGTGGCCATGAACCAAGGAATATCAGCAGCCACCAGAAGCTGAAAGAGTCACAGAACAAATTCTCCTCTGGAGCCTCAAGAAAGAACCAGCAATGCAATTACCTTGATTTTAGCTTCATAAGACTAATTTCTGACTTCTGGCCTCCAGAACTGTAAGTGAATAAATTTCTGTTATTTTAAGCCACTATGTTTGTGGTAATTTGTTACAGCAGCGGTAGGAGACTAATACATCTCCCAAGGTAATGCAGTCAGTAAGTGGCAGATCTGGAGTTTGAATCCATCTGGTTTTACCATCTGTGTGTTTAGCCACTAAATCCATTTCCTCTCAATATATGAATTTGAGGTAATTCATTATAGTTCACTGCAACAGAGGCGGTTAGTGCCATGAACACAAGTTTTGAAGTTAGACTGGGATTCGAATACTCTCTTTCCATTTTATTGGTTGTCTTACCTTAGGCAGTTCATGCAACCTTTCTGAGTCCGAATTTTTGCAATTCTACTCTGCAATAGCATCATAACTGCACTTGATTTAGGAATAGTGCATCCAAACTGTCCAGTAGAGCATATATTTTATACTACACACTCAACTGATGTAGCTGTTATTACTATAATGACTTGAACACACACAAAACCATCCCTGTATGAAGCTCTCTGTAGACATTTCTGGGTTGATTACTTTGCAGTTATATTTCTTTAAGGCAATCAACCTATTTTCATTATCAATTCTTGGATTAAGAAGGGATATTTAATCACCTGTACCACTTTACATTTCTGAATGAGTTTTCTTCTTGTTTCAATATTCAAATCCGTGTCTCTGGATTCTGGTTTAATCTCCTCTGATTGCGCATCCACTCTGCTGGTAATTTGCCATTTGCTTTCATGTTCCTACCCTTTCTGTCCCCTGATCTGCTCTGAATCTCAGAGAAATAACCTTTGCTATTTCTCAATTTACTTGTCAGCTGGCTTCCCACTAGGTTCAGCCAATAGAATTCCTGGCAAGAGATTGGAGAGTTAGAGGAAGAAAGAAACAAGAATGTTCCTTTCCTCACTCCTCTGCTCCCTGTCACATCTCTGCCAGTGGCTGTGTCTCCTCAGTAGTTCCAGGTCCTGCTGTAAAGCCTCTTCTTCTGGCCCCAGGTCCTGGGTTCTGCTAATACCCCCTCCTGGATACTTTATATTTCTATTCCTAGGTGTTATTGTGGCTATCTAGTGTTGTTAATTAGGAAGTCGCCTTATATTTACTCATTGACTTTCAGTTTATCCTAGACCTTTTAAACTACTTCATGATATTAAAGTTCCTCTACTCAACTGCCATGCATGAATTCTGTTTTACTGTCTGTACCTTGACAAATAGAGCCTCCTGCCCCTCAACCCTGACTTGAATTCAAGCTCAAACCACGATTTACCTCCATGTCCTCTGCTTGTCATGTACTCGGGCCTTACTTCTGCTTGTGCCTGGTTTTCGCTTTTTGCATTCACCATCATGAAGGCACCTGCCTTCTACTTCTTGCTCATTGTCTTTGAGTCTGTCTGTCTGTGCCTTCCTACCTGCTTCTTTTATCATGCTATACCTACAGTTTTTAGGTAAGAGACAGGTGAAAATCACTTTCTCTGACCCATTTCTCACACCTGAATTTATTTTGCTTCCAAACCTTTTGGCTGCCACCTATGGACATTTTAATCACCCACTGTTTACCTGGCAATGAAACTCCACAGTGAATTCTATGCTTTGCTTTTGTTCTTTCCATGACACTCCATGCTCATCTCTATCCCAGTTCTCATCTCATTTAGGGGTTTTTGCCCCTTACTAGACTGTGAGCAGCTAGAGGTTAGAGACTTTCTTTCAACTCAATGTCTCCAGAGCCCTTCATAATGCTTGGCACATGGCACACCCTAAGTAAATGGATGCATTGTAAAGGTAAGTGAGAGAGGCTGAGGGTAGTGGAAATGTATATGGAAGATGTTGAGTTTAATAGGGGCATAAAATCTGAGAGTTGGAGGGAATCCTAGAGGCCCACTAGACATCTGGCAGTTGGCTGTTTTTCTTATGAATGGAAGCTAGAATAAAGCACAACAAATTTTTTTTTAAAAAAAAGGTGTTTCAAATGGACATACAGAGGCCCATTCTGCCTATCGGAGTGATAACAGCCCAAGATACTTGACTGAAGGTTATCTAATCCTCTAATCTTGGCATCTGCATGAAAACAATAAATACTTCTCAATTCTGGATGCCTAAGATATTCACTTTCTAGAAGACTGTGGGCTGGACCTGATAATTTGTCATGGCCCCCTTTAGTTACAGGTCTCGAGAATAGGTCTGACTTTGGTGATGCTGGTGTTGGGGCGGAGGAGTTGGAGAACAAAAGAACTTTATTAACTTTGTAATTCACAAACATTTAAATAGAAATATGTCATAATTAAATTGAAATGTGATCAAACTAGCTTAACTGAGACTAGAATCAGGAGATAGATAGGAAAGAAGATAGAGGTAGCCATCTAATCACTAAATAATTCTAAATTTTTGAATAG
Source organism: Avahi laniger (assembly GCA_963575035.1). Classification (NCBI taxonomy): domain Eukaryota; kingdom Metazoa; phylum Chordata; class Mammalia; order Primates; family Indriidae; genus Avahi; species Avahi laniger. The sequence goes on along the minus strand of CAUYSK010038216.1, from coordinate 23,587 downwards.
GTTTTGTTACTTGTTTATCTTCTTAGCTGAGGGCGTTTTGGGGTTAGAAATAGCTTTCTTTTTTTTTTTTTTTAACACAGGCTTATAGACAACATTTACTATCTCAATTTCAATTCTTTTCTCCTGCTGTTTGGAGAAACATTATGTAGATGAAGCCCTTTATGTGTCCAGTACCCCTACCCTGCTGTCCACTTAGCCACACGCAAGAGGCGCGGAGTGTTTCCATCTGCTGCGCTCATGCCAGGGACGATGCTTGTGGCATCCCAGTCAGCTCCCTGGATCCAGTTCTTCAACCCTGCTTCCAAATGGGAAGGGCTGACATTTAATGAAAGGCTCATTAAAGAAGCTCTCAAGGCAACCCTGAGTCAGTTAAATCAGCCCCCTAGGAGGCAGAAGAAAACCCAAGATGTAATAATGAATAAAGAAACTGACTTTTCAGAGATATGCAGCGCTGTGTTGTAAAAGGCTATAAAGCCGAGTTTGAGTGCTAGCTCTGCTGCTCATGAGCTCAAGCTGTGTGAGCTTGGGTGAGTAACTTGACTGCTCTGTTTCCTCATCTGTACAAGTAGAGGACGTGTGGGAAGGAGATTAGACTATCTCCAAGTTCCCTTCTAGGGACAACACTCTGATACTATGGAAACATTTTCTTATCAGCATAGTCATGGAGATGACTAACTGCAAGGAAACCAGAGGAAAAGGATGCATGAGTATGTAATATGAAGGTCCAGAGTTATTCTCTTTTCTTATTCTTTGGATGTCTTATTATCCATGAGTTTCTTTCTTTTTATTTCTTTTTTTTTTTTTTTTTTGGTATGGGAACATAACTACTGTGTAAGAATCCTTAAGGCTGCTAGTGAAATCATAAGGATTAGTTATCTCTGACTCTTTTTGCAGGTAAGTTCATTGTCAGGATTCAGGTTCATGAACATCAAACATGGAGTGATCGAGCAGGTTCGGGTGTCGGAAACTTACCCATAGCAAGGATGGAAGGACATAAAGTGTTTATTTTATTCCTGTAACAAAGATTATTTGAGCCCCTACTATTGGCCAGGCTCTGTAAGAAGGTAGTTAATAAAAGATTTCTTTGGAAATTTTTATTCTCTCTCCTATTCCACATTTGATCTTGTTTAACTAAATTAATAATTGTTTACCATGTACCTAAGATGAGAAGTTCTAGTGAGGTGGCTTTCTTGAAGCTCCAGTTAGAATTAGCTACCTGGAACATCCATAGCATGTTAATGTGATTTTTAATTCTATCTAACGCTTATTTCATTCTTCTTTCTGTTTTAGTTAATTGTTTATATATTTTCTTTTTTTTTATTTCAGCATTTTATGGGGATACAAATGTTTAGGTTACATACATTGCCTTTGCCCCACCTGAGTCAGAGCTTCAGGTGTGTCCATCCCCGAGACGGTGCGCACTGCACCCATTAGGTGTGTGTTTATGTATTTTCTTATGCCGCTACATATTATGTATTTTTGAGGGCAGGGACTGTCCTACTCATTTTGATATTTTCTTCTTCAATTCTTAACATAATGCCCAGCATATGATGAAGCTTAACAAATATTTATTAAATATGTGCATACTAATAAGAGCTAATACTTATTGAGTCCTTGCCATATATTAAGAATAGTTTTAAGCACTTTATATGTATTATCATACTTACCATCATAATTCTATGACACAGGCACTGCTATTATCATTTTTACAGATAAAGGAAACTGAGGCCCAGAGTTTCCATAATTTTACTGAGGTCAAATACCAACTAGAAAGCCTGAACTCTTAGCCATTATGTTATGCTGCCTCCCATCTAAACAAATAAATCAGCAGTGATTAATCCAAATGGAGGGAAATGTAAGTAGATATCATGAGCTATATTTTCAGAACAGTGACGGTATATGGCTAGAGATGTGACTGACATTCAGAAACATGCATAATATGAATTGTGACCTATTTCTCCATTTGGTTGCTTGTTAAAGCAGCCAAGATTTAAGTCATTATCCTTCCTACAGTTCCCTATATGGCTTGAAGATAAAGTGACTCACTGGGTAAATGGAAAAGTAGCCCAGTTTTCATCTTTTTATGCACCGTAATAACAGTCAAGGAGAATGTGGAAGATGGATAAGTTTAAAGCTGGCGGTTATAGCTGTTATGACAGGGGTGGCTTTACTCACCACAGTGATAAGAATGGGACCCTCAAGATATCCATGAGACAGGATCAGTATAGCTTGTGGACTTGGAAACATTTAGTATCATATCCAAGTGACTGAGCATTTGCATGAAAGGTGTGGCTTGCAATGGAGAGTTTGGCGTAAGTGTTCACATGCACATATTGCCACCTGAAATTTGTTTTAAAAATCATACCTAACCCAGGAATTGTCAGCTGAATCTATGTGTTAGACATTTTACAGTGGTAAGAAATTTTATCATGTTAGAATATACTGTTCATTATTATTGAAAAAGAAAATTGGCTAATTTTTCCTCACATATAAACAAAAGAGGAGCATCTGGAATTTATTGAGATTGGAGTGGGGGGTGTGGCTCCTAAGACATGATTCTGAATATTGGTATCTCTCAATCACACACTCATTGGGATGGACGTTTAAGTTAGAAGAAATCAGGTAAGGTCTGAGTATTCTCAATATACTTGGCTCCCAAGGGAATTTGCAAGTAGGTGTTTACTTTGTTGACTTTATTTAGGGCCAACATTGTGATTAGAGTGGTTTGTGAAAATTTGAAAAAGTCACCACTTGTACATAGATGCTGCCTCATACCAAGTTGCATGGCTGGATTTTGTCCTCTGCATCTCACCTTGGTTGGGGGCCTCTTGTACAGTGCACAAAGTACACAACCGTATGTAACAGTCCTGAGTTTACTGTTACGTATTTGGTTTTAGATTGACAGATTCATTAGTCAGTATCCTTAGGTTGAAACCACATTTGAACTAGCTTTGGCCTAAAAGGAGAGTGATCAGAAAGCTTACTTACTTGAGGGCAGGGAAGCGATACAGCTGGGGAAAGAAACAGCTGTCATCGATGAAAACTTTATCTTTTCATTCTTTCATCTCTGCTCTTTTTTATGTATAGTTTTGTTTATTACTATACACTGCTTCCAAAATGGGGACTACTTCTGTCCATAGCTGTAAAGTCACATCACACCATTTTAGGAAAGAATGGTAAATGTACTCTGTCTCTTTAATCACAAATTAAACAGTCCTAGGAAGAAGTTCTGATTCACTCCATTTATAGCAGGTATAAATCTCTGAACTAGAAATTTGGGTAAATTGGATACTATGACAGATTCATCATGGGTCATTCACTGACCATGGCCAGGGAGATTGGATCTGCAAGAATATGGAACTTCTATTCAAAACACATTCTTAGAGTGAGAAGAAAGAAATATTCCTCAATAAAGGGCTGGTAGAAGTTGGTTCCTAATTCAAGAAGATAAAAACAATAGATGCCCATTTAAGGATTTTGTCCTTAAATCCAAATTTGTTAGTATCTCATTTTTAAATCATGTAAGGAGATCAGCTTACACTAGTGACTTGTAAGCGTCTGAAGCAAATAATTAAAATGCTAGTAGATCCAACACACCATTTCCTTGTAGGAAAGCTATTAGGTTATTAAGTATGAAATGTCTGATTCCCTTAAATGCTAAGCTTGACTGTTGATAACTCTGACATTTCACTTTCACACTTCTTGTTTTATTTATATTGTGAAGGTACATCCTCAGTTTTTCAAATGCATGCTGTGGCTTGTGATTATCTTTCAAAAATTTTTTTAGAGCAAATTTTGTAAAACCATGGACAAGTCAAAAATTTGTGTTATTTTCGAATATGAGTTCCATCATGGAACAAATGCTGTGCAGACAGCTCAAAATATTAACAAAGTGTTTGGAAAGCTTGCGGTTAATGCACGCATAGTGCACTGATGGCTTGAGAAGTTCCATTCTGGTGATTTTAATTTTGAAAATGAGCCACGTGGGTGACGTGAGACCAAGGTGGATAATTATGAACTGAAAGCTGTAGTGGAAGTGAATCCATCTTAGCCTAAGCATCAATTAACAGAGAGGTTTGATGTTACTATTCCAACAATATTGGACCATTTGAAACAAATTGGCAAGGTAAATTGCAAGCATTTGGCACAATAGTTGGGTAAAGATGAAGTGTTGAAACACAGTCCAAAACAGAATATTCATTAATAAAAAGCTAATTGTGTCTGTTTGGCAGTTCAGTGCTGATATTATCCACTACAGCTTCATGAAACTTGGTCAATCTGTTACAGCAGGTATCTACTGCTACCAATTGGATGAAATGATGAGGATGCTTGCCATTAAACAACCAAGATTGGTCAATAGAGACAAGCCAATCCTCTTGCAAGACAATGTTTGACCACATGTCACATAAATGATGCTTCTCAAACTGCAGAGGCTGAAATTGGAAATTCTCTGTTATCTACCATATTCATCAGACCTTGCACCAACCGACTACCACTTCTTCCAGGATTTGGACCACTTCTTTCAAGGAAAAATATTCAATTCTCAACAAACAGTGGAAAATGACTTTCATTGCCACTTGCTCTCGAGCTTCTTCACTGTTGGCATAAACAAGCTCCCATTAAGATGGCAAAATTGTGTCCATAGTTTAGGTACATATTTTGATTAATTGTACTGCTTCTTTGAGATATAATAAACTTTGATTGGAAATCAAACATTTCATATTTAATGACCCAAAATAAGAAAAGCCAAGTTATTAAAATTTATCTGTAAGCCTGGAACTAGAGTGGGGCGAGTCAGCTCTCTGACTACAATATTTAATAACCTCAGCCCAAGGCAGGCTACCATTTCTGTTTCCACAACAGGGAAATATCTTCCAGGGAGAATGACTGCACTATTTTTATGAACTGTGCTACTTATGTGGGTCTACAAACACATATATGCCTGAGTTTCCATTGTTTGCACTTCCTCTTTGGATACATAGATTATAGTGATTCTAAAGGTTCAAGTCCTAGCTCTGTTATTTACTGTAAACTATGAAAAAGTAAGCCTCAGTTTTCTCATTAATACAATAGAACCATAACATTTTCCTCATAAGATTTTATTATAATTAAATACAATAATCATGGCAAGTGCTTTACACAGTGTCTCTCATATAGTATACATTCATTTAAATTTTGCCAATTTGCTACTAATATTATTAATATTATTGTTTTCTTTGTATTTTTACTGTTGATAGCTGATTCTGTCTCTCTAATTGGAATGCATAGCTCTGCTTTGATGCCATTTTGTGCTGGTGGCACAGTTTAACTCTTAAATGACAATCTTATTTCCAACTTTTCATTTTCTTAGGAGACACTGAATTGTTGCCCACATAGTAACTGTAATTTTTTATATTTTTTAAAGAAGTCACAGATAGTATTTGAAATTCTAGCTCCTGAAATCATAGACAATTTTGTCACCAAAGTTACTTGGAAGGAATTATTGTGTAGTACTTTTCCCCAAAGGCCCCTTCCTGTCCAGCATAAATTGTCTTGAATATATGAAGTATACAGATTGGGTAGAAGAAAATTCTACTAGAATAAACTTGGAGTCATTATTTTTTCTAGTCTAGTGGCAAGAAATTTATATAGAGAAAGAAATGACCTTTCTGTTTCAATTAAATTCAAACAAGGGAAAGCCTAAAACTCTACTTCCCTTGCAAAAAAAAAAAAAAAAAATATATATATATATATATATATATATATGTAATTCACAGGGTTGGCTAGGTGAAAGCCTGAAATGCTCTAATTATTGAGAGGATAAACTATACTAAGAGTGATCATAATATCAGACAGAAAACACTTAAAAGAATAAGTATGAAAGCAAGAATTACATGGTGGCTTGATTGAAAATGCAGGCAGCAGTATACAGCAGAAGTGAGGGGGAAAATTGAAGAGACTTATTTTTATCAAGAAAACCAATTATGGAAAACTCTGGGTACTTTCTTCAAGGAGGGGTTATTAGCAGTTTAGTCTTTGCTTGGTCCCCAATTTTATGTGCACAGCAACTGCCAGGCCTGGCGTGATTTAGCCAAGATGAAAAAGACTTTCAACAAACAATAGTATGGACTATTTGAGGTGAGCTGGAAAAATGAAAAATAGGGAAGACGGTGAATGATAAAAATGCCAAGGCTGAGAAATAAAAATTTAATAACAGTGAAACAACTTTTGTCATATAACCCAGATCGGTTTTTTTCCTTTCTATCTTAATGAAGTCAGAAGGAAATGTATTTACTTAGAATGTTCTGAGGTACAAACTTTCATTTCTGAGGGACCCCCTTGATTTTTGTTCTTGCCTCTCCCTTTGTGGTGGAGACTTGACATTCAGACATTTAGACTTTATATTGACAATTAAAATATGATAAATCTTTTTTCACTTGCCCCCTCCATACACACTCTCTATTCTTTTCTAATTTGCTCTTTTGCCCAGAGGCTGACTTTCATGGATTGCAGCCATAATCTATCTTGCCCACTGGTTTCCATGTGGATTCAGAAGGAAATCACTGGGTAGGAAAAAAAAAAAAGTAAAGATGGGGAATTTCTTTCCCCCAGCTTGCTATCTGCTAGGCTGAGAGATGATCGTTGTTGTAATTCTCTCCTGAAGGCCTTATCTCCTAATGGGTGGGCCTTTCCTGCAGATACATGCCCATGTCTGGATCTAAGCATTCAGCCAACACTTCCTAACACACATAGATGAAAAATTAGAGGTACTGTTAGGGATGGGGAAGGAGAAATGGATACTGGAATGGCACCTAACTCATATCCAAGATGAAAGCCAAAACTCCAATCTGAAGATGTGAAAATTGATCAGAGTGATTCAGAAGGTGCCCAGGGTAACATGAAAAGTAGTGAAGCTGGAATTCAAGCCCATATTTTCAGACTTCAAAGATTATACTTCTAAAAAGTGCAGCCTTGATTTGAATTTCAATGTTCTTTATACCACTCCAGGGTTCTAAGTAAGTATTTGTTTTTATTTAGAAGGCACTATTCTAAATAGTTTTAGTATTTATAGGACTGGAGCCAAGCTTCTTGAGTTCAATGATCACACCTTCTTTTCATAGTTTTATGGTCTTAGACAAAGCAACTTAACACTGTCCTTTGGTTTTGACATTGTAAAATGTGAATGAAAATAGTATCTACTCTATAATATTCTAAATATGGATTGAATGTTTGTATCCCCAAAAAATTGAAATCCTAACCATTAATGAGGTGGTGTTAGGAGATCAGGTCTTTGGGAGGTAATTAGGTCAGGAAAGTGGAGCCCTACTGAATGGGATTGGTGCCCCTGCAAAAGGGAACCCAGAAAGCTCTCTTGCCTTCTTTTCCCCATGTGAGGATTTTAATCTGAAAACTTAAGTGGGCCCTCACCAGAACCTGACCAAGGCACTCTGATCTTGGACTTCCAGCCTCCAGAGCTGTGAGAAATGAACATTTGTTGTATACACTACCCACCCGGTGGTGATGTGTTTTAGCAGCTTGAACCAACTGAAGCATAGCCCAGTTGCTTAGAATAATGCCCAACAAATAATAAGTACTAAGTGTTAACTTTATCTTCACCCACATCAACATTCTCCTCTTCCTCCTCCTCTTTCTCCTCCTCATCATCACTGTTATTAATTCATAAGGTTGTTGTGAGGATTAAATTATATATGGAAGGTTTTGAGAAATGGTTGCATTCAGGATACATAATGGATTTATAGTTTTTAGATGTGGAGTAAGAAAGAAAGGAAAAAAAAATCAAGAATGACTCCAAAATCATTTGGGCAACCAGAAGAAAGAAGCTGTCATACATTGAGATGTGAACACATTTGATTTTTATAAAAATTCAATAGAATAAAGCAAATTAATCTCTTTTTATAGGAGGAAATTGAAGTTTAGATGAGTCAGGTAACTTGTTCAAGATCATACAATGAATAAAAGGTATAGCTGAAATTCCAACTCAAGTCTGTCTGATTTTATAGCCTGTTCTGTAGATTTTAGTTGGGGGACTAAAGACTCAAAGGTTTTTCAGGTAAGTCTTAGAATATTTAAAATCCAAATAACAGGCTTCTCTTTTGCTTCTCAATTTATAAGTGAATTTGTCTACTCTAATTTATTTCTCACAGCTATAATATAAAAGAGGTTTCAATATTCTTCCCCTCTTCTATTCTCATTTCAGTGACAAGAAAACTGAAACTGCAGAATAATTAAGTCATACAACTTAGGTCATACAAAAAGTTTATAATTGAGCTGGATCTTGAATTCAGATCTTCTGATTCTGACCCCCTTTGAGTGTCTTGAATACAAAAGGACAAAGTATCTTTTGGCTTGACAAAAAAGAAACTGATGTCCAATGGGTTGAGGAGAAGTATAGGATAATTTATTTATTTTCCATGTTAAGATGAAAAGAAGTGCCAAATGGAATCTTCTAAGGTGGTTCCGTGGCTCATTGGTGTTAACCTTCCACAGGAAGGGAGGAACATACTCATGGGGTTAAGATGATGCCATGAGAAAAATGTGCAGAATTAAAAATTGTTGAAGCCTTTAAATTTGACACAAAATCCATAGATAGTAGCATTTTTATTTCAGAGCAAAGTCAGTATACTAAAATCTATTACTTTTTCTCTTCCTATGGATCATTTAGCAAGACTTTTAAAAAATCACATGCCAGTGTGAAATGAGAAACAGGAGAAGGACCATTAATTCATTCAATCATTTATTTACCCATGAGTTCCACAGTATTTATCAGGTATCTGTTATGCAAGACTCTCTACTAGGTACTGGAGATCTAAATATGTCTAAAACATCTAAAATATCTAAAACATGGTTTGCTCTCAAGAAACTCCCAGTGTCAGAAATGCCAAAAAAAAATATAAATAAATAAATGCAAGAAATCTGAGATGGTATGTTAGAGAAAAGAAGTAGGAAGAGGGTGGTTACTTTGGTTGGTCAGGGTCGGTCTCTTATAACAGGTTTAGTGTTGTAAGTGGAGAAAGAAGTAAGATAAAACTGAAGCATCTTTGTCCTCATGATTCCTCTCCAAATTGTTTTCATCATTAACTCAGTTTTCTTCCTCCAAAACAACTGAAAATTGCTTGGCAAGTAACTTAACTCCTTATAAAAAGGCCGAGATTCACCCTGTTGCCCAGAAGCTATCCGCTTGCAAACTCTAGTCCAGGTCAGCCCCAAGGCTTCTGGTTGCACGTAGCTTCCTTCCTCCTTCTCTTTTGTGGTCAATTATACAGCATGTTACTCAAGAAGTTGCAAACCAAAATAAAAGAGAAAGATACAGCACAGAGAAAATAAGTTATTTTCTGCTTGAGAGAACCATGAGTCTGTGGATTTGGAAATCTCAGAAGGAAAGTCAGAAGCTGGTATTTGTTAACACTGAACCCAGTGTTCATTTTTGGAGAAGAGAAAAGCCGAATGAGGATATTAATCTTTTTCTTACATCTGTGCCTCTCCCAAGACCTTAGATGTATGGGCTATCATTCTAGAGAAATAGATTAGCATTTGAGTTTTGCAAAAGCAAAGGACTGGAGAGAAAGGGACTTGTTTTGGGCAACTTCATAATAGTTTCCTGTAAATAGGATAGGTCACCTCAGGAGAAGCAGTATTAAATATGACTTGAGGCCATCCATAATTCTGTTGCATGGTCCTGTCAGTCACTTTTGTGCAAATATGGTTTCATATTTCATGTATTCAATTTCACTTTATATTGATTGATATGCATTTTGTACATTAGGGCTTATTTTTGGGGATTTTGCCTATTTGTAGAGCTTACTATAAGAAATTTTTAAAGTCAAAGAATATTTAGGAATGTATTCATTTATCTAAGTTTATTGAGTGCCTGCCTACTTAATCTCAAGTGTGTGTGGATGTGATAAGGATATGGTGGTAAATAAAAAGAAGTACTCCCATATATGGTGCATATGTTCTAGTGTGTATTAATTCATTTAACACATTCGGCAATATATATTATCTGCTATGTGCTACACTCTGTGCTAGGTGAGCAAAAATGGGTGAAGTTCTTGACCTTCAAGAGCCTCTGCAGTATTAATGGCACAGAAATTTAATCTACAAAGTTAGTGTTGTCAGCAACAAAGTCCATCTTTCATTTATTCCACACATATTTTCTGAGCACTTCTAAATCTCAAGGAAATGCAGGGGTTGGGGGTTGGGATTTAAAGAAGGATAAGGTGTGATTCTTGGAAATTTGTGGGGCTTATAGTCCTGATTAAATGAGTCAAAATATTTTAAAGATATTATATAGTACGTTCCATCAAAGAGATGACAATAATAATTATAATCATAATGATGACAGTAGTATTAATAGAATAGTAGCTAACATTCATTTTGTTCTTACCATGTGCCAGTCACTATTCTAAGAGCATTGTTTTTAACATCTTTCCTCTTACAATAACCATACAAGATACATACTTTCATCTCTACAGTTGAGATAACTGATGATATCTCAGGTAACTCATAGGTTAAATGTTTTGTTCAAGACCACATGACTAGGAGGGCCAGATTTTTAGTCTCAATGATAAGGCTACTGGACCTGAATGCTTAGTAACCCAGTGATAAGTAGGAATTTTATTTTATAAGAATAAATAGGGACTTTTCAGGAAAAAAAATAATACTAGGTTACTTATGGGAGCAGGGAAATGAAAGTTATTTTAGACTAAGGTAATCAGCAATGCTGGGAGAAGAGAATGGGATTTCGAGTAGGCTTTATAAAATGGCCCTAAACTGTGACATCAGATAAATTACTGAAGTGACCTCTTAAGCATCTTTTTCTTTTAATTGTCATTTCAAACATCCTTTGTACCTATCTTCGTGAGTAGGAAAGTGTAATCGAATTTGGAGAATGTATTGCAGGAACATCTGAGAGTGAAATATGAATAGTCCTACCTTCCAGAAGGTTTTCTGTTAGGAGCCTCAGAGTGTGAAGAGATTTCACTATAGAGAGAAGATGATTCCAGGTTTGCTAAATTTAGAAATCACATGAACTGCTGAATGTAGAACAAATTTTGATTCCTCTTTGGTCTTTGATTCCACTTTTTATTAAATCGGTGTGAACTTTCCTTGTTGTGTCCTTCCTTTTCCTTTTCATTTGCTTTTTCATTTTCTTTCTTCTTCCTTCTTCTCCTCTATCTCTCCTCTTCTAGATACCCTCCAAACACAAGATTATATAAAAAAAAAAACAAAATAAACTTTTGCATATTGAATTTGGAATGGATCAGGCTCTAATTTCTGAATTTGATTTCCTTAGAAATGAGCATTACTTTTAAAATAAAATTAGAATAAACATATAACTTTACAAAGCCCACGATATTTTGGCCAAAAATTGGATTCATGCTGGATTTGGTTAGAACTTTATGTTCAGCTATAGGCCACTAGTATCTGTTAAATTACACTTAACATCATCCATTTCTTTGAAAGTTCCAGAGACTTAAAATAACCCTTGAGTTTTGGTGCGTTTGCATGACTACACTGCATAGCATTTTCTCTGTATTACACAGCACCATGAATGCTTGATATTTATGTAAGCAGTATTGTAAGAATACACATTTTTTTCACTCACCAGAATTGCAATGTGTTCAACAGCATAGACCTGTCTACTTTGGGAAAAACTGAGATAGGAACATATGAATTTTGAGTACATATAAACCAGAAAGTTCCAAAACAACATTTGGCTTTAAAGCAACTCTATAATGGAACATATATCTGTATGCAATGAAATATTCACAATATGATTTAATTTCCTAGACATCATTTTTTTTTTTAGTTTAACATACAAGTTTTTGGTATCCTACCTATGACATAAAATGAAGAACACAATACACAGAGCAGCTTTCCACTTTAAATTGGCTTAAAAATATAATTATGTGATGTTCTAAGTTTCAGGGTGAAAAAAGGTAAATGAGAGCATTATGGAACTTTATGTTTTAAATGTGATTCATATGGCTAAGGATGCAATGTGTATAAACAGAAAAGTTTAATCAGAACTATGGACACAAAAATCTAACAGCAATATAAATTTCTGTGGTTTTTATTCCAGGAAAGGGGGGCAATTTAGCCCTTAAAATAGTATGTGTATTTCCCAAACCAATAATTAACTTAGAAAAAAATAGTTGAAGTGTATTTTCTGAGTCATTGGGATGTGGTCTTCGAATCTTCTTTCTAATAAGCTGAGGGCATCCATCAGCACACTTTGCTAAGTTAAATGGTATGGTGCAATGTTGGGAGTTTGACAGGTTACTCTTACATTTCAGGGGCAAAATTTTAACAAATTAAAGCTTAGCTTTAAAAGATAGCATTTTTAAAATTGAGCGAAATCAATAATCAGTCAAAAACTCCATAGCCATACTTATTGGAGAAAAATACAGGATAAATGTCTGCCTTTTAAATTTTTGTTTTTACTTTTGACTTCTAATACATGCAACGATTTTGAAATGGGCATTCATTGTATCAGGTTACGTGGAGGCAAGATGACTATGCAATGAGGCTAACCACATTCCATAATTTCTCATTCACCCTTTCAGTAACCTGCCCAGTTATGTGGTTCTTCTGTTGTCTTTTTTCCCGTGAAACTTCACGGCAGCAACATTCCAGGTGGGAAGGTGTGGAGAGTGACAGTGGAAGAACATTGGTTCACACAAGGCAGCTTCCCAGACATTTTACCCAAGGAACGGATCACTCGAGTTGATTCCAGAAGCATGGTAACAGTAGAGAGTAATTGCTAAGGATGCAGTCTATAAGATCAGACAAACCTGAGGTTGAATTCTCTTTCTTCTACTTATTAGTGGTATGACCTTGGGGAATTTACCTTTTCTATGCCTTACTTTTTCTGATGGTGCATGAGAAAAATAATATACACTTCAGGAATTTTTTTTTGAGGATCAAATGAAATAAATACAAAGCAGCATTCATTAATTGATTAATATTAATATTACCATTATCACTTTTGCTTTTATTCAAAATTGTGATTGCATATGACTGCTATTCTGAAAGACCAACACACTACTCTAAATTCATTATCAGGAGTTGTTAATACACAGTCACAGATTTCTCCATTTCCTTTTAACCTCGCCAAGGGAATATGTATGCTATAACAATCACTTCTTGTTGCACCTATCTACTAGAAGAAAAATAAAGAAGCCCATGACTGAGTTAAGAAAAAAAAAAAATAGTCACCTGGTTGTCTAACATAGAGCCAGCTGGACTTGCTGCCTGAGGTTTATAATCTACATCCCTAGCTTGGAGACTTGTTTCTGATAATTGGCTTGTGTTGCAGTTGGCTGACATTTCCTGCGTGGTCACTGGCACATCAGAGGATTCAACTACTCATCCTGCAAAAAAACCACATACAAATGGCCAACAGATCTATGAAAAAATGCTCAACATCCTTAATCATTAGGGAAATGCAAATTAAAACAACAATGAGATAACACACCTGTCAAAAAGAGTATTATCAAAAAGACAAAATATAATAGACATAGTAGAGAAAAGGGAACTCTTGTACATTGTTAGTGGTCATATAAATTACTATAGCTATTATGGAATACTGTATGGAAGTTCCTTAAAAAACTAAAAATAGAATTACCATATGATCCAGCAATCCCACTTTTGGGTATCTACCCCAAAATTTCAAAATCAGCTTGTCTAAGAAATGTCTGCATTCCTGTGTTCACTGCAGCACTATTCACAATAGCCATGTTATAGAATCAACAAATGAACAAAGAAAATGTGGTATATATACACAATTGAATACTATTAAGTCTTTGAAAAGGAGATTCTGTCATTTGCAACAACTTGGATGGAATCAGAGAACATTATGCTAAGTGAAATAAGCCAGGCACAGAAAGACAAATACCATGTGCTCTTACTTATGTGTGGAATCTAAAACAATTGAATTCATAGAAGCAGTTTGTAGAATGGTAGTTACAGAGGCTTGGCCCTAGCTTTCTGGATCCTTGAGTGTGGCTTCTGACCAAATCCAAATTTTACAGAACAAATTTTACAGAGAGATTTGTTCTATGAAGTTTGGATTTGGTCAGGGGACACACTTGGGGATCTGGAGGGCCACATGTGGCCTTGAGGCTGCAGGTTCCCCACTCCTGGCTGGGGAAGGGGAGGGTGGAAATGGAGTGATGAGGGTCAAAGGAGGCAAAGTCTCAGTTATACAAGAGGAATAATTTTTTTTTGAGATCTATTGTACCTGTGGTGAATATAGTTAATAATTGTATTTTATATTTCAAAATTACTGAGAGTAAATTTTAAATATTCTCACACAAAACTGATAAGTACTTGAGGTGATGGATACGTTAATTAGGTTGATTTAATTATTTCATAAATAGAAATAAAAATATTTATTTCAAAGTGCATAATAGCACTTTGTACCCTATAAATTTTTACAATTATAAAAAGTCAATTTATAGTGTTTAAAAGACAGTGGTATGACATTGATTGAATGAGGTGTGATATGTCCAGGTCTTTTGAGTACTCACGTCTTAGGGTGTAATTTTGAAAAAAAAATCATATTTTAGAATAAATGTTTGCTTGAGCAGCAATTAATTCTATTAATTCCAAAGGCATTCAGCCCCTCCCTCCTGAGGTAGTTCTCATATCTACTTTATATGGAGGGACTTATCTACATTTAAAAAAAAATAAGCATTGACCAGAGAAAAATCTTTACCAGGGCTCTTCAGTTCAAAAGCTAATTGAACATAAATTTAATAGTAAAAAAATGAGCTCAGCCCTTATGGGCAGTTTCAGTAACACTGTCAGAAAAGAAGAGAAAGAAATCAGTGGACAATATATCCCTTGTATATATTGTGGACCTCACCTGCCGCCAAGAAGCTGGTTTCCTTGGTAATGTGATACTAGGAACTTCCAAAATTATCTAAATATTCTGCTTTAGTGAAGTTCTCACGTGACTCTGATTCCCCAAAGGATTAGATCAGAATATTCTACACATTTATTTTGATTGGCAATTTTTTCAAGACATTTACATTATATTCAGTATAGGCACAGACTTCATAGGTTAAGATAGAACAAATAATGGGTATCCAACAAATTGTAGGCTAATTAAACCAACCTAAATATCACATATTGCATTTGATTTTTTATCCTTGGCTAGTAATATCATCCTATATTTTATTTCTATAAAGTTGAAAACAGTATATAAAAACACACACAAGTAAGGGAGAAAATTAAGGATAATAAGTAAGTGAGGTAAATAGTTGAACAAGATGGAGGGACAATTTTAAGCCAGCTCCGAATTCTTACATATTCTTGCATCCAAGTTTTTAACAATCAAGGGAAAGACGAGAATATAATCAGTTACGTGAATTGTGAAAAAACAAACCACCAGTTCAGGAGGAGCACAGGTAGATCTGGTTCTAAGCTTCTTGAATGGGTTCTCACTGAGTAGAAAGTTACATTACAGTGAACAATAGCATTAGAGCAAATAAGGCAACACATTTCCAAAGGGTGTTTCTTATAGCATCCTTCATTGTAGGTCAAAAGCATTGTGACCAATGCAAAATAATAAAATAACTGCCATGGAAATAGATTGAATATGGAGAGTGCAAGATCCATAAAGTACATATACATCACTGCTAATTACATAAATTTCTTCCCTAAGCTATTTTGTTATAAAATTTAGTTGCTCGGCATTGTGCATCATGGCATGCCTGTTTTTAATTGGCAGAGGATTCAGGGAGCCATAATCATGCTAGGCATTAAAGAAACTATAAACAAAAGGCTTAGAGGAAAATATTCTAATAAATCCCTCTAAAGAGCCTCTGCAGCATGTCTTCTTATATTGTTTATTTCACACAACAGGTAGAACTTGGAGACTCCAGGCAGTTTGCCTTTGCATTTTCTGGTCCTGTGATTATAGAGAGGAGATAAGGTCTGTCTTGCATGTTTTGATGTCCTTTCCATCACTTAACAAATTCTCTTGGAAGAAAGCAATGGGTACATCACCAACTATGAAAAAGATACTCTCCATTAAATTGCCCTCGTCCAGAAACATGCCATATCTTATGGTGGAATGAGCTTGACTTTTGGGATCAGGTACACCTAACACCATTGTGTGGTAGCTACGTGAACTTGGACATGTTTTTAATCTCTCTGACCTTTATGTTCCTTGTGTATAACATTATACTGAAAAGATCTATTGTAATAGGGGTTGTTATAGCCAGCAATGCATACTCATTGGTAAGATTAATTGAAAGGAAATGCACTGGAAGAATGTTGGGGAAATTCACTGAATATGTGGGAAGACAGTGAAACTTGGATTATAGATAGGCAGGACGCTGGGCTGCCATGGAGATTCCAGAGGCAGACAAATTGTGTGATCTCCTCAGACAGCACTGCGGTAATAATGAGTGCTTCCTCGCTGCTTTTCCATTCACCTTTAAATTACCCTCATCAAATTTCAAGGTGCCTGGAAGGAGAGTCCAATTGCCCTAACATGACGTCTTGGCTAGGAGAGCACCAGGACACTTCAAAAATTACGCACATGGATGAGAGGTAATTATGCAAAAACGATGCAGAATTGCCACAAGACGTGGAATAAATACCAAGCAGTCAAAAAAGGAAAAACATCTGCACCCTACCTATCACGATGGTATTGGTGAATATTAAATGATATGACATTCATAAAACCCTTGGCACATCACAGAGTATCCTGGAATAAAAGCTTTACGAGGGCAAGAACTTTACCTTATTCAGTGCTGCATGTGAAATTCCTAGAATAATAACTTACAAAACTAAGTGTTCAATTAATACTTGTTGAATGTGGACTCCTAGTATGTGTTCCTTTCCTTGTTTCTGCCAACCTGACTCCCTTCACTGATTAAGCTTGATAGGAAATGACAGTTTTTGATAAAACGTCTTCCCAATAAGTGGCGTTTCATAGCATAGGCTACTTATACTACGTGGTTATCACATTATCATATAATCTTTGGATTTTCAATTGTCCACTGAGACCAAAAGGAAATTGTCAGCAGGGCATTAGAGTGTGGTGACATTTCCCTCAGCACCTTCAGGAGTGAACCCATATCCATTTTACAATCTGAATGCCTCACTCTGTGCGTCAAAGCTCTTTTGTTCTGTCCTCTCTGTCTTGCACACCATTTCTCATGATTTTAAATCCCAGTTTCCTATGGATGTTTTGTATGACTCCATAATCATGCCTTATTTATTTTCCTAATCAGAACTCTGGGTGGAACCATGTGCCACAAAAATATCCTGAATTTAAAGACTGGGGCTGCTAGTGAACCATCTAAAATTTGTCGCTAACACCATTTATATTCATATCATCTGTGCTGCTAAATGTTGTGACAAGTTGTCTGCCTCTTACCAATGCTGGACAGGCAAGAAGCAGGTCTTTAAAAAGAATTAAATGTTACCTTGACATATCCAAACGAGTATTGGACGAACTTGGAATTGTATTGTCCAAACTGCATGTGATAAATGATGCTGACTTATGCACAGTCAAAAGCATATGAACGATCTTAGTTGATTCTTTGTGTGTATGAGGGGAACTGGGAGGAAATGAAATGAGCCCAGGCTTAGAAGTAGAAGAAATCTAGGTTTGAATATTGCTTCTATCATTGCAAATTGTTTGAGTAAATAATTTCCCTCGCGGAACTTCAGTTTCCTGAGAAATAGGCATACAGCTGCCTACGTCATTGTTACAAAGATCAATGAATTAATGATTATAATTCACCAAGAACAGTGATAAACATGGAAGGTGTTCAGAAATATAGACCCTCAACCCTGCCTGATAAAGAGACTCATGCTACTCTGAGAGATATTTTTCTATAGGCAAAGAAATGTCCACTTATATTCAGAATACTCAGGATTGAACCCTGTCTCCATCACAAAGTAGCTGTGTGAACTTGGATAAGTTGTTTGAACATATTTTAGTCTCAAATACCTCTTATGTAAAACAGGATCAAGAATCCCCATTGTGTCTAGCTCACAGGGCTGTTATGAGGAACCTTTGGAATATGTGACATTGTAAATGCGGAGTTCTTATTAATCTTAACAACATTTAGAGTAAACAACATTTATTTTGTGCCTATTTTGTGATAAACCTGCCCCCTGCCCTGTGTTAAACTCTTAATATATATTATCCCAATGATCTCATGAAGTTGGTAATCATATTTTCCTATTTTGTATTTGGGGAAACTAAAGCTTGAACAATTAAGAAATATTCCCTGTTTCCTGGGGCTGCTGTAACAGAGTACCAGAAACAAAATGGCTTAACAGAAACTTATTCTCTCATGATTCTTGAGGCTGGAATTCCAAAATCAAGGTGTTGGAAGGGTCATGCTCCCTCTGAAACCTGTAGGGGAGAATCTTTCCTTACCTCTTTCTAACTTCTGGTGGTGGTAGTATTAATATTAATAAATCTTTGGTGCTCTGTGACATGTAGATGCTTACCTTCAATCTCTGTACCTATCATAACATGGTGTTCTCTCCGTGTGTGTATCTCTCTGTTTTTGCCACTTCTAAGGACACCAGTCATACTGGTTTAGAGTCCACCCTCATTACTTAATACCAACTTGATTCTATCTGCAAAGATCCTATTTTCAAATAAGGTCACATTTGTAGATACCAACAGTTAGGACTTCAAAATATCTTTTTTGGGGATACAACTCAACTTATAATTCACCCAAAGTCAACTAAAAAATGTTATAGTTGAGATTTTATCTCCAGTGTGCTGTTTCTAGAACTTAAATTCTAAGCAGTAGGACTTACAGAAATACATTTTTATCTAAATAATAGCTGAGCCAGAAATGGTGCCCAAGTTTTATGATTCCCAGGTCACTGGCTTTTATATAGTGCTTGGCTGCCTCTCAGAAAAAAAAAAATTACAAACTAAAAATAGCTGCAGTTTCTATTGTAGTAGACAGTGGTTTTCCGTCGTGTTTGAGATCCTGTCTCCTAAAGAAGGTAGAGTGAATAGTGGGCTATTTTATTGAACAGTGAGGATACACACCTCCTCAGCTCTCAGTTTATGATTCTGGATGAGGCTGTCCTATCCTCAAGCCTGTTCTGAGGATGGTCTTATAACACAGGCTTGTCTAATAAGAATAGTCTATCCGCCTGGCTTCAGTGGTGGGTTGAGAGATGGGCAAACAAAACTAACTAGGTCAATGAGATTCAAATACGAACCTCAAATCCAAAAACATTCAGAAGAAAATATTAAAACATTTTTGCTCCCTATCCCAAGTGGAGTTGCTAAACTATGCAGTGGTAAACATGGAGATAGTGGTGACCAGTGTTCTAATACAGTGTGAGAAACCAACAGAGATTTTAATTTTTCTTCCTAAGCCAGTTTAAGCTTCTATTATTTGCAATCAAAATGCCTTTGTTTGTATATTTTTGTTGATATACAAGAGTTGCGCATATTTTTGGGGTACCTGTGATATTTTGATAGATGTATGCAATGTGTGATGACTAAATCATAGTAATTGGGATATCTATCACCTCAAATATTTACCTTTTCATCGTGTTGGGAACATTACAATTCTTCTAGCTATTTTGAAATACACAATAAATTATTGTTAATTATAGTTTTCCTACTGTACTATCAAATACTGGAACTTATTTCTTCTATCTGGCTGTATATTTGTACCCCTTAACCAACTCCTCTTCAACTCTCTTCTTCCCTTCCCTCACCAATCTCTGACAGCCACCATTCTAGCCTCTGTCTCCATGAGATCTACTTTGATAGCTCCCACATATGAGTGAGGACATGTGATATTTGTCTTTATGTGCCTGGCTTATTTCGCTTAACATAATGACATTCAATTCCATCCATGTTGCTACAAAAGCAGATTTCATTCTTTTTTATTGCTGAATAATATTCCATTATATATCTACACACCAAATTTTATTTGTGCATTTATCTGTTGATGAACACTTAGATTGATTTCATATCTTGGCTATTGTGAATAATACAACAATAAATAATGTAGTTGCTTACTGGAATTTGAGGCCTGCACATTTGGAAGTCAGGGTGATTGTTTAGACCTGGTGTCTTCTTTAACACCAGTTTCCTATAGGAGGGAATAAAGAAGTGGATTCTCATTAAAAAACAAAACAATACCTAATCTTGATATATTAATTAAAAAGCAAAAGAAAATGCCAATATTTTACATGTAACTTGAATATTCTTTGGGTTATATGTATCTTGGGGGTAAAATTTGATCACACTCACAATTTTTAAGTGTGCTCAAGCAGACAGCCCATCAGCCACCATGAAATCTATGCATGCTGATTACCTTGTCTCAGACACAGACATTTCTTGGAGCTTCATCATAATGGACATATCCATGAATCGGTCCTTCAGTAGAAGCTACTTTTTTTCATATCCACACTCTGGGTATTTCCTGAAAGTTCCTAAAGCAACTTCCTTTCAAAGTCACATGAGTTTCACTGCAGAAAAGAATTGGGGAAAGATGATCAATGAATATGCGTTTAAATTGCTCATTATTTCAATACCTATTATAGCTGATAGATAAGAAGCAGTCTCTCAATTGCCACCCAATCTGACAAATTGTAATAAGAAAACTCAGGCAATATGATGTGTCTTCCGAGGAGATATGCATAGTTATTAGGAAGATTTATAGTTCCTGGCTCTAAATTACAGATGAGCTGTTCAGAACACTGGAGTAATAGGAGTGGAAAGATAAAAGTCTCACTACAATAAAGCCCTAGTCTGTCTTTAGATCAGAATGAAAACAAGACAAATTGCTAACTGAATGTACATTTGAAATGGATCTCATTAGGGCAAAACCCTGCTGTCTTTACAAAGTAACTTGGCCAAGTTTAGCATTATTAGTCTTTCTAACATGTGTAGTAATTTGGAAAACTGAGATAAAGATTGAATAACCCAGTTTTTCCCAGTATAAGAATGATTAAGAACATAGCCTCCAGAGGAAGATCTACATGAGTCTTTGTTCAGTAAATGCTGCCATTTTTGAGCTGTGTGAGCTTGATTAAGTCACCTAACCCCTCTGTACATCAGTATCCTCATTGGAAAACTACGAATAATCATAATATCTACCTCACAGGATTTTAATGATTTTAAATGATGTACACCCAAAAGGATAAGATTGTGACCTATCTGGCATAGAGTAATTTCTCTCTAAATTATAGGAGTTGTTAATATGAATAATATTATTAAGTATTTAAATAATGGTGGCCAAGTTGTTTTTAATCATACAAGTCATTATTGTAAATTTTGTCTTGTGCATAATATTTGGAAGACATAGACCATTTATATGCTTGACGTATATTTATTCAGCATTTGCCATGTGTCAGGCATTGTTTGGGTTTGTTTTACTCATTGGTCCAAATCAGTGAACAAAACTAACAAAGTTTTCTGCCTGTAGGTATTTCTTTCTAGTGGGTCAGAGATGGTAAATAAATAATAAACTGAAAAAAATTAAATTGAAGATATATTCTAATGTAAAGAATGCTATGGAGAGAAAATTAGTATAGAAAGATACAGGGGATTGGAAGTTCCAGGGAGTAAAATTTTAAATAGGTTAGTATGTCAGTCAGAGTTCTCCTACTGGTTCTGTGTACACATGCATACATACACGTGCACATATATTCCTTAAAATTCCTCTTTCTTTTCATATGCTTGATATACATAATATATATCTGACTGAGGCTGTATGTATATACATGTATATATAAAATATGTGCCCTATTGGTTCTGTTTGTGTATATATATATACATATTATTTACATAGTATATATTCCATTGGTTTTATATAATGTATAAATTAATATATATAATTGGTTTTATATTCTATTGGATATAAAATTAATTATACTATGTGTGTATACAGTATATATAAATATTACATATTTCTATATATATGTACAGAGAGAGGGATTTTAAGGAATTGGCTCACATGATTGTTGGGGCTAGCAAGTTTAAAATATGCAGGGTAGGCCAAGCAGGCTAGAAACTCAGGCAGGACTGTGTTATAGTCTTGAGGCAGGAAACCTCGGTTTTTGCTCTTAATGCCTCAAATGATTAGATGAGTCCCATTCATATTACCTTTACTTAAAGTCAACTGATTATACATGTTAATCAAATCTACAAAATGCCTTTCACAGCAACATCTAGACTAGTATTTGACCACACAAATGGACACCATTGCCTAGCTAAATTGACACATATAATAACCATGTCAGGTAGCAAGTCTTATAAAGTTAGATCTTATTAAGACAGTGACATTGAACTAAGATTTTACAGATATGAAGGAGTTACTCAGGTGACTATCTAGAGGAAGAATTTTGCAAGTATAGGAATTGCCCAGTGCAAAGACCTCAATGTTGGAGTATACCTGGCATGTCTGAGATGCAGCACTAGCAGAAGAGTGTGGCTGAAAGAATAACTAGGAAGGAGCTAGATATGACACTACAATTGTGGGAAATAGTAATATAAATCTGTAGAAATATTTGAAACCAAGACATTTTTCTAAATATTCTTGGACGGTACAGCTCTGAAGAAGGCCAATGAAAGGACAAGTACTGTAATAGAAACAGAAAATAAACATGCTTTCCAAAAGACAAGATGACAAAGAAGTCATCCCTCCAACCTATAGAGTGTAGGCTTCCTAAGGGTAGGCACTAACTATATATTACTCACTGTTATATCCCCAGAACCTGACACAGTACATGGTATATGGTCGATGGTTAAAAAATACTTGAAGGATGAAAGAATCTTGTACAGTCCAATTACAGATGTGTCTCAATTTGGAAAACCATTAATCTACAGACATTGGAATACTTTTTTGATCTTCTCCCAGTACTCTCTCTCATCATGTTCTTTTCTCATTTCCAGTGTGATCTCATTTCTGCCTGGATCTTGATCCTTTTTTTAATCTCCCATTTGCAGTCCCTGGCTCAGTTTTTTTTTAATTTCAGCATATTATGGAGGTACAAACGTTTAGGTTATATATATTGCCTTTGTCCCATCCAAGTCAGAGTTTCAAGCCTGTCCATCGCCAGATGGTGAGAACCTGACCAATTAGGTGTGAATATACCCACTCACTTCTCTGCCCTGCCCAACACCTGATGAATGTTACTACTATATGTGCACATAAGTGTTGATCAGTTAATACTAATTTCTTGGTGAGCATATGTGGTGCTTGTTTTTCCATTCTTGTAATACTTCACTTAGTAGAACGGGTTCCAGCTCTATCCAGGATAATACAAGGGGTGCTATATCACCATTGTTTTTTGTGGCTAAGTAGAACTCCATGGTATACATATACCACATTTTATTAATCCACTCAGGTATTGATGGGCACTTGGGTTGTTTCCACATCTTTGTGATTGTGAATTGTGCTGCTATAAACATTCAAGTGCAGATGTCTTTTTTATAGAATGTCTTTTGTTCCTTTGGGTAGATGCCCAGTAATGGGATTGCTGGCTAAAATTGTAGTTCTACTTGTAGCTCTTTGAGATATTTCCATATTACTTTCCATAGAGATTGTACTAGTTTGCAGTCCCACCA
>CAUYSK010038215.1:0-37321 GCA_963575035.1 Avahi laniger | reverse complement strand
GCGGGTGAGGAGTGTTAATATAAAAGAAAGCCAGAGGTCCCCTTCCACAGTGAGAAGTCGATAGACAACACTTAAAACTGAAAAACGTTAAAGTAGTAATATACCATGGAGTTCTACTCAGCTACAAAAAACAATGGTGATATAACACCTCTTGTCTTATCCTGGATAGAGCTGGAACCCATTCTGCTAGGTGAAGTATCACAAGAATGGAAAAACAAGCATCACTGTACTCACCATCAAATTGGTATTAACCGATCAACACTTAAGTGCACATATAATAATAGCATTCATCAGGCGCCAGGCAGATGGGAGAGGGGAGGAGGGAATGAGTATATGCACACCTAATGGGTGTGGTGAGCACCATTTGGGGGATGGACACACTTGAAGCTCTGACTCTGGTAGGGCAAAGGCAATGTACTTAACATAAACATTTGTACCCCTGTAAAATGCTGAAATATAAAAATTTAAAAAAATAAATAAAATGAAATAACAACAAAAAAAATGTAGACACATTGTAGACTCAAAACTTGCTTTCTTTTTATTCCCATATAAAATATAAGTATTTCATGTTTCCTTGGGTCTTTGTTGAAACCAAAGTAATTATTTCATTAAGAATTTATTTTTACATATTTACACTCATGAATTATTCTAAGAAACCCCTACCTACCTTATAACATGCCTATGTAGAATAATTTGTCTTTCTTTTTTAAAATTAGAAATCTCATATTAAAAAAATGTAGGACAGAAATTCTCATGTACCACACAAGGTATTGCTCTATTAATTGAAGTGATCAGCTATGATTGTTCCCAGAGACTATTAAAGTTTACTTTTTATTAGTTGAAAACATTGCAGTAATTTTTAAAGATTTATATGCTCTGTCATCTCTTACTGAAATGACATATCCCCTCCATCTTTAGAATTATTCATTGGATTGTGTATTGTCTGCTCTTTCTTCATATTTATTTAAAACATATATCGTCAGTTGCTCTGAGTGGGAAGAGAATATGTGCGATTTTAAGCAAATATGAAGCAAAGGAAAATGGAGTCAACAGACACACATTCACATATACACAGACAGGATTTTCTCTTTCTTAGGTAGTTAGTGTCTTAGTAGCAAATCCTTGCCTCTCATATGCACATTAATGTCAAAAGGCACAGCCAGATTCAGCAGGATAAACTTGGACACTTTTTTTTTCTTTTTTTGAGACAGCGTCTCACTCTGTCACCCAGGTAGAGGGCAGTGGCATCACCATAGCTCACTGCAACCCTGCTGAGCTCAAGCAATCCTCCTGCCTCAGTCTCCCTAATAGCTGGGACTACAGGTGTGCGCCACTGTGCCTGGCTAATTTTTTCTATTTTTGGTAGAGACGGGGTCTCGCTCTTGCTCAGGCTGGTCTCCAGCTCCTGAGGTCAAGTGATCCTCCTGCCTAGGCCTCCCACAGTGTTAGGATTACAGGCATGAGCCACTGCGCCAGCCTACTTGGGCAGTTCTTGATCTCTGTATGAACATTGTATATTCTTTCCCTTTAAAAGAGAGATGTACTGTACCTCATTAAATCTTTGCTAACAAGTGATCCTCAGGCAGGCAGAGGGATATAAGCCATCGACGTGCTATGTGCAATGTTTCCTTCCAATATTAAAGTCTAACTTAGATGGAAAAAAAGATTCCATGTTTGTTGATATTTCTCTCAAAGGCAATTATCTGCTGCTATCATGTTTGAGTTCCCAGAAGGCCCAGAACTGTAGTATTTTATTAATGATATTCTGTAAGAAGATATATATTGAATTGTGTTGTTTCATTAAAAATAAAGTCCACACAGTTGCCAAGGATATCCAGATTTCCCTAATAAATCTAAACTGTCATCCACCTTTTCTCCCTAGGTCCATTTTCTTTTGCTTTCTCCGAATCTGTGGCTAAGTCTAGTTATCTGGAAAGGTGTGCTAATGAAGCACATGCACACGTATTTGTCTGTTATTGTATCCTGTACTTTTATGGAAAGCAACACAATTCATAGAGGTTTGAGTACATTTGAGACTTCCAGGGCAAGATTTTATTTTGAATATTTATCTTTTGTTCACTCTATTTTCTTCTGCTTCATAATTTTCTCTAAGCTGTACATAACTTCTTCCCAGCCACAAAGCCTAATTTTATTTGCCTAGAAAGAGGGAAAACAGCATTATGAATCATAACAGTATTTGTGTCTTTTTCTACATTTCTTAATTCAGGGTAGAGGCATGATGTTGAATACAGCAATCCCTCCCACGACCTCTGATTGTGAGTTCTCCTTGTACGAATTTAACATGTATGTGAATTTACTTTTCAGTAGCTGTGAGAAAACTGAATCCAGTCTAGATAACCCAAATGAATTTTAAATCACTTCAGGTGGGTTAATTATTTTATAGAGAGAACTTGGAGCTGGACATAGCAGATCACGCAAAGTAAATGGTATAGGAATGGAGATTCTAAGTACTGAATCTTTAAGAGAATGAAAGGAAGGTAATGTTTCCTTTAAAATTGGCCATAAAAACATATTCTTGCATGTGTTAAATGCATGTCACTAGAGGGAAAAATCCAAGAATTTAGAGATATGCCTCTTGTGCACACCTGTACCCCAGTGCCTAACTTAGTGCATCACATTTATTTAGTATATATTGATTGAATAAAAGAAAAGTTAATGGGAATAAATAGATCACATCAAAGAAACTAGAATCAGATTAACATCAGGTTTTTCAACTGCAACATTGAATGCAAGAAAACAGTGGAGTGTAGTTTTTAGAATATTAAAAGACTTGGGACCTAGAATTTGATATCCAGCTAACTGATGTTTAAATGTGAAGACATGGTCGGCGTGGTGGCTCACACCTGTAATCCTAGCACTCTGGGAGGCCGAGGCCGGAGGATTGCCTGAGGTCAGGAGTTTGAGATCAGCCTCAGCAAGAGCGAGACCCTGTCTCTACTAAAAGAAATAGAAAGAAATTAACCGGGCAACTAAAAATATTTAAAAAATTCGCTGGGTGTGGTGACACATGCCTGTAGTCCCAGCTCCTCAGAAGGCTGAGGCAGAAGGATTGCTTGAGCCCAGGAGTTTAAGGTTGCTGTGAGATAAGCCTACGCCACTGCACTCTAGCCCAGGCGACAGAGAGAGACTCTGTCTCTAAATAAATGTGAAGGCATGGCATTTTTTATCATACAAAGCCTCTGAAATTGCCAAAGACCCATTAGGGGAGCAATTTGGATAAAGTATCTAGATAAGAAAATGAATCTTAGGAGATGTTGCAAAAATATACATGGTATTTTAAAAGTGATTTTATCCCTCATTAAAAACTGTTGTTTTAAAAATTGCTAAGACCAAAGAAAAAGAGAAAGCCTATATTAACTAATACAAAATTAAAAGTCTGAAATGTTAATACCAACATGGGACAGGAGATATATTTGAGAAATGGAATTCAGTGAATCTAATGTGTGTGTGTTTGTTTTAAAAATAACAGGAAAAAAGGTGAGAGGATTACTACTTAAAAGTATAGAAAGGAAGACAAAATTGAAATAAACTAAAATGTAGTAGATCAAAACATATCAATAACTACAATAAAATGTTAACTGAAAAAAGTCCAAATGATTACATCCAAGACGATTACCTTTTTAAATTAAAAAACACCATAATACACATACACATGCATATATACATATATAGACATTTTTATGTGAATGCTTATAGATGCAATAAGACTATGTAAAATGGAAAAGAAAGAAATGATAAATGTGCAATTCAGAATAGTGGTTTCCTGAGGAGATGGGGATAATGTGTTTAAAAAAAGAGCATAATGTCAACATTCTGGTTTTTGTTTTGAGTAGTGGTTTGCTTACTACATTATTCAAAATTACTAATTATCTAAATACAGTTTCTAAATTATCTAAAATTATTTAAATAATTATTAAGATAAACATCAGTACTATAATAATCTATCACTAATTTAATATTTATAAATTTTTACATATGTTGTATAATTTTTATTTTAGTGAATATGAAAATATATAGAAAGGGTTTCATAGGTGTAATCCTACCTTCGAGGCTTATAACTTTGTTTTCTGTGTTAGCAAAAGATCATAGGTTTCTCTACCCCAAATCCTTTTTACACAGAAATTCTAAGCAAACCTAAATGCTGCAGGTGAGGTGGAAAAAAATGCATATACAAAACAGATGTACTTTCCAATTCAGAGCTTCCTTATATTAAAGTCTTTGTTTAATTAATTTTACACAATATCATATGCTTGACTTACTCCCTTTCTCTAAGCACCCCTGGGAATATCTGAAATATTGTGCAAATGCTCTTACAGAGAATTTTACATTACTAAGTGTCATTAGCATAAATCAATATTCAGCATTAATTTAGTGATTGGTGATTGAAAGTGACAAAACTCTGTTTTTCATGCACCTCCAAATTCCTGTCTATATTTATGGCTTCATGTACTAGGAGTTTCTCTGTATGAACTGCTTCTTTCCCAGATAGGGATCCCCTGAAGAGTTTGACTTCCCACTCTCTGGAATTCATTGGCCTCACCAGTAGTTTCTCCTGCCTTGGACGTGTTGTCCTTTTTGGAGAATGTCTTCTTCCAATGGGCCCACAGATTCCCTTTCCTAAACCTCTCTTATACTGTATGGTCACTTATGGGAGATTAAGAAGAAGAGGAGAAAGGATTCCAGGAGAAGTAATATATGTGTGTGTGTGTGTGTGTATGTGTGTGTGTGTGTGTGTGTGTATGTGTGTATATATAGACACACACATATATAGACAAGAGGCAGAGAAATCTAGGATCTTATGCACGTATGCAATATAAGATCAGAGCTCTATGGTGTCTCAATTTTATTAAAGAAGGACAAGTGCTGGCAGCAAGCCATGTAGGCAGAAGCCACCCCATGAAGAAACTTGCATGCATGCTATGGTCAATAGTCTCCATCCTACAGTTGGTGAGCTATAGATGAAGGATTTTAACTTAGAGACCTTTGGACCTAGAGAATTTGGCTCTGGATTGGGTTTGAGAAAGATTAACCTTATGGCAGAAAGGAAAATTCTATTTCCACACTTACCATGTTTTACTATAGAATTCTTGTTCTTTGTGGCCTTTTTGTTCTAATTATCATGTATGTATTATATGTCATGAATCTCCACAAATCCTATTTGTCAAAAAATGATAGTATTTAGTGATTTCAATATATCAAGCACTTTAATTCCAATATCTCATTTAATCCTTACAATAGCGCAGTGACATAGCTATTTATTACCATTCCCATTTAGAGATTAGGGAAATGAGGCCCAAGCCTCAGGTAATTTGCCAAAGATCACACGGCAAGTTAAGGAGTTATGTTGTGGTTGTTTAAAGCAGAGCAAGTATTATTAACCATTATGCCTTAGTGCTTACAAATGAAATGTACCATATGGCCTGTAGAACTGAATTATAATATTCTATATGAAGATTTCAGGTGTTGAAGAGTTGCAAATTGCATGTGAATGAGCCCCCATGAGATCCAAGTCTTTGCTCTAAATATTGCTGATGTATAACATTGGAAGCATTAAATGTGTTAAACTCGTGTTCAGCTAACTCTCCCTGTGTGTATTATTTCTGCCCTTAATATAAATGAGCACCTATTAATGGTCCTTAATGTGTTATAGGTGTTTAATTAAAATCAATTAATACATAGTTTATTAATGTAATTGTTTCAAAGATATATCTAAGGAGTTTTTCCACATTATTCTGTCCATGTGAATCATTCCATGGGACAACATCTTTACCTGAAATCTAGAAATTTCATATATTCTGACAATACTAGAAAATTTTGAATGTCACAGACAATAAATGCAAACAGCTGAGATAGCTTAATAATCAGAACCAGAATTAAAGAAGAAATAGAACCCATATTTATTTTGTGTCTAATAAACTCCAGGCACTGTCTGTATATGATCTCACTAATTCTCAAAACAAACCTCAAGGTAGGTATAAGTGTCCCCATTGAATACATAAGGAAACACAGGCTCAGTGAAGTTCAAGAACTTGCTCAAGGTTCTCTGTTAATAAATAGTAATGCTGGGATTCAACGTTGGTCCACCTGAATTCAAAGACTAGGCTTTTTATACCTCCACTGTAAAATGCTGCATTAAAAGTGTGCAGACATCCATGGATGTATAAACAGAAAAAGGAAAATTTAAAGACAAAAAATTTGAATGATGGTCTGAGCCTATTGATTCACAAGGCAGCATTCTAATGATTTGGCCAAAAATATTCCCCAAATTTACAGCATTGGCTTCTCTATACAAACAGGTAGTCAGGATAGAAGTGCAACTTAAACGGCCATCTGGTCATTTCTTCAGTGTTAGTACCTGACCAGCTTTCTCCACGCTAAACACTTCCATCAGACACAATTGGATAGATTATGCGCAGAGGGTGCGGATTCCTTTTTAAAGCCAAGATTACAGTCAAAGCATAATGGAGAGACTTTATAAATAGTTAAACATTTTTTTAACAGATTGTTGCCTTTTTTCCTCTTGATGGTGCCAATTCAGACCCAAGTATGGTTCTGTGTATTTATTATAAATTTGTGTACATTCCCACTTAAATTGCAAAGGACACATCTGAACTTCCCACAAAAACAGTTATAAATGTTTCCTGGGCAGTGCCTGTATTCCCCGGGATCTGTTACCTGCACACATAGCCATGCTCAGTTACAAATGGCATGAGTATATTAACAGCCTCCAACTCACCAATGGAACCTGTAATTATTCTTGCTGCCATTGGCACCCAAATACTCACAGACTCAGCTTTTCCCTGTTTCTACCATGTTAATCAAATCTCTACAATTAAATTTTTGTTTATTTGTTTTGCTCTGAAGTTACCTTCCAGACTTGCTCTTTAACCAGAGCCCTGAAAAATATTGATGGCTTTCTCTCTGAGAGTCCAAAGCCCATTCTATGTAGCCATAATCACTGCCAGGGATCCTGTTTCTGAATGATACTATTTTCTGGCCACCAATATTGGACTTTCTTAGCTATTGACCCAAATCGGAATGGAGTTTACCATGCTCCCTTGAACCCTGCATAGAGGAAGCTCCTGGAACTGAGAAAGAAATACACACTCAGGGGAAGGCCCCTCATCACACCTGGCCTCTGCTGCTTATTTCTACCCCATAAGCCTGAGTTGCCGTGGACCCAACATGTTTCCTTCACATGAAATACACATTTCATTTCTGCTTCTCTCTTCTCATCCAATTCTTAGTCTTCCATGCTCTCATTTTAAGCCTGAACTACAGCTGTTCTATCTTTCATTTCTAGTCCACCCTACATATTGCTGTCAGACTGAACTTTGTAGAAGTTTACTTTGTTTACATTACCCCGTTTTAAAAAGATTTTGTAGCTTTTATTGTCTACAAAATAACCTGAAAAAATGTTAATGTTGACACCAAATGCCCTCCCAGATACAGATACGATACTTTTCATCTTTCCAGACGTACCTCTCCTGTACTTCCTGATTCCTACCCCCTATGCTTTTCCAACTTGACTGGTCCTCATTTTCCTGATCACTCATTTTGACTTTTCTCTATACATACAGCACCTCTACCTCCTACTTCTCCGTGTATTTCTATTTACCAGTTTTTTAAGGCCTTTTCCTTCATGAAGCTTCCCTTCTTAAAGAATCTTGCATTTGAAAGAAACCTTTGCAGTCATTGAGTCTAATAATTTATTTTGTGATTTACTTCCCTTCTAATATCCTCTGCTAATGGTAACCTGCCTTATGTCTGGTGACATGGAAATTGGCACCTAGAGTAAGGTACAGACTATGTCTTATGTATATATTGCCAACTTACGTCTGATACATTTTGGACACATTGTATATGTTTGAAATGTGTTTCCTAAATGGATGAATAAATAAATGATTGATTAATTGATTGGCTGTCTCTTAAGGCAGGGGTCAGCAAATATTTTTTGTAAATGGTTAGTCTGTAAATATATTTGGCTTTGTGTGCTGTATGGAGTCTGTGGCAACTAGTCAACTCTGCTATTGTAGCCAGAAAAAGGATTTAAACAATATGTAAACAAAGAGAAGTGGTATTTGGTGGCCTGTAGTTTGCCATCCCCTACTTTAATGAAACACAAGCCATCTTGAGATAAGTTTTAGTTATCTCCATCACCATTTACATCAAAATGGTATAAATAACCTTTTGTCCTCTAACTGAAGACAATTAAAAATGAAACTAAAGCGAGTAGGCACTTCCTTAATGTGTGACACCTATTTTCCGCCTCACCATGGACAGGTTAAGAATGATTTCTTGAAATGTTCTTGTCTTATTTTACTGTCACAGAAATTTCATTGAACACCTTGTTTTCATTTATCATGTTTAAGCCCTTCATGCACTATAGTGATGGAATAACATGAATAAACCAGTGATGCCACATACATCTAAACAGAAAATTACAAATATTTGATCTAGAATTAAGACTTATGAATGAAATAAAGGAGTTGGTGAGGCAGAATTTCTTGAGGAATAGTGTGAAGCACTGTTCACTGCTTGTAAAATCCTAACTATTTTCCCAAAACAGCATAGAATTAGGTAACTTCTGTGTTCTGATTGTAAAAGTTGCCTGAAGTAACATTTTGCTCGACCATAAATTGTTCTGACTACATTTCACACCTGATAAAATCCTTACATTATGACAGAAAATGTAAGCCCTTGTTCTGTAAGTAATCTTTTAAGTTTTCTGAAAGAGAAGTCATGAATTTTTCCTTAAAAATGGCATGATTAAAAGTATCATACTGTTCTTTGAAAATAGACTACCATAGTTAAGGTTTTGGTCAAACTAACCTTGAAATTAGTCTTGAGATATATTTTATAGGATATACACACATACATGTACATGTACAGGTGACCCTTGAACAACACAAGGATTGGGGCACTAGCCCCCTGTAAGGTCAAATATCCATGTATAACTTGTGAGTTCCCCAAAACTTAACTACTAAAAATCCTACTGTTGACTGAATGCCTTACTGATAAGAAAAACAGTAGATTAACACATATTTTATAGTATATGTATTATATACTGTCTTCTTACAATAATGTAAGCTAGAGAAAATAAAATGTTATTAAGAAAATCATAAGAAAGAGAAAATATATTTACTATTAAGTGGAAGTGGGTCATCATAAAGGTCTTAATCCTTGTTGTCTTCGAGTTGAGTAGGCTGAGGAGGAGGAGGAAAAAGTGGAGTTGGTCCTGCTGTCTCAGGGGTGGAGGAGGCAGAAAAGCTGGAGGTGGAAGGGGAGGCAGGAGACTCAGGCACACTCGATGTAACTTTTATTGGGAAAAACCCACTTATAAATTAACCTACATGGTTCAAACCCATCTTGTTCAATGGCTAACTTTATTTTAATAGAATATTATAAATTAATATGTGTGTGCATGTCTGCTAATTTATCTCAGTGAACATTTAGATTTCAAGAGATGTAAATGTATTAGCTTAATGTTCCAATGGCAGTATAATTGCAGATCTTGTGAGGCACTGAAGAATGCTTTCTAACTTATAGGCTTAAACATACCATCATTGACTACGTCTACTGTATATACAAAAATGTGTTGAAATTTGTTTAAGCTACTGTTAATGGGAGCAGGAAGATATAATGGGATTTAGAGCCAGTTATATCTCTGTTCGACACTCCATGTCTTCTAAATTTTGTAATCATGCTTTAGGTAAATTTCCCCATGAACCAAACTCTGAGACAGAGTGGTTTTCATGCAGGAAATTTATATTTATAGGTATCCCAAATTGAGGAAAGGGGGCCTGGCCTTTGTACCACCACATTAATCAGTCATTAGTTGTGAGCTGTCTGTGCGAGGGTGAATAACCTGCCTTGGCCAATGCGGTTCCCTCTGGTAGAAAGAGGAAAATTCCCAGAGAAAGACTTGGCTGTGGGCTTTCCGTAGTCAACACTTAAGCAGCTAGGGGAATGAGTGCCTTTGCAGGAAGGGGAATCTGAGTGACGTCCTGCAGCGTGGCTCTACTTGCTTCATGTAACAAGTTTATCCCATCTGAGAACAGTGCCTCCAGAGTCCCGATAGGTCATTTTTCTTGAGGAAACCTCTGAAAGGAAAATTAGTGGGAACCACTGCCCCTATCACTGCAGCTATACTCCAGGTCAAAACTGATACCTAATGTATCTCTATGTCTTCTCTACTATCCCTTCCAGAATTTCCTCAACCTCGGCCAGCACCTATGTGGCTTATTTTGTGGAGTGATACAGACCATTACTAAGGGGCCTGAACCGTTTTTCACCATTCCCTTCTTAGACTGCTGCACATATCCATTTATTATCAAAAATTGACAAGTAAATTTCTAGAAATATGCCATGAATCATGTACATGCCAGACATTCTTTTCTGCCCTTATTGTCTAACAGCAGCCATTTCTCCACCTGAAAATGAATCAATTACCCCCACCAGGAGAGTGACTCTTCTTGCTGCCAATCTCCTGGCACATGATCACAAAGTGATTTTGTATAGGACACATCTGAAAGTTTAATGAGACTCCTAGTGTGTCTCCTCATGGAAACATTTCCTCTCAGGATCTTCTAGGATCTCTAATTTTTTACCATTGATTCCAGACACATGTATTCTACATACTGGGGATGCGGTAGCAATAATGATCATTGATTTAGAGGGTTTACCACATCCTTTAGTATGATACCTCAACATTTCAAGATATCATTTCCAAGCTGGTGCTTCAGCTACACCATCAAAAGGCTGTTACATCGCTGTAGCAGACCCCCAGTTTCTAGGGCATGCACTGTGTTCTAGGATGAGTGGAACCCACTATTATGCACCTACTGTTCTTCCTTAGTCCAGAGTAGTTCCATTGGTCTGGAGTGATGTTATATATATCATGTATTCCTGTATCAAACACTCTGTAGGTCCTAAGATCTTGGTGCTGAACAAGGCCCCATAGGCATGTAAGGCAAACCATTATTTGGAATTTGTTTCAATTCTACTCAAGATGAATCCCTGCTCCTTCTAAGGTGGAAGAGGTCCAATGTCATAATCAGCTTAATTCCAAGTGACTGGTTGACTCAGATTTGGGATAAATCCTGAAATTAATCTTTGTTGCTATTAGGTTGGACAGCTCATCAGCCTTTCTTTTTCTTTGTATGGGAAATCAGAAATGGATTACTGAGTGGCCCACATGAAACAAATGGATGCTACTGAAGGAATAGAGCGGAGGTCATTCTAAGGCTTCAGAAAGAAATGTGTGTGTGTGGTGGAGGGATGGAATTTCTTGGGCAGGGTGTTAGAAATATAATAAAGCTGAGAAAAGGATCAAGAATAGGTCCTGGAAGTTCTTAAGCTGCGCAAGATGATAGTTCTCTAAAAACTGACTAATTTATATATTTCATTCTTGCCTTTTTAATGTCCTGTTTTGTTTGTCCTTAGTTTCTGAGTTTCTTTTTAATGTTAGTTTCTTTTTGATCAAGACCAGTCAATTTATCAAATTAAAGGAACGCAAGCCAACTTGTTAAGTTTTGGGCAAATCAATGAATTTAGTGAACCTCATTTTATCACTCATAAAATATTAGACTAAATATGCCTGATTTGGAGAGTTATTATGAGATTTTAAAACATGTCTGTAAAGTGCTTGTCTGTGATAGGTGGCCAATCATTTCTTAGTAATATTGAAAAAAAATTCTAACAATCACTGCTGAGCTAAGGAGGAAAGGATAGGGCTTCTATCACTGTTTGGGGCACTGGTTGTAGAGGTGTGGCAAAGTAGAAGAAAGGTAGGCAGATGGTATTATGAGTTCCTAAAGGTTCACTTCCCATCCTACCTAGGGGTTCACCTAATAAGATTTTTTAGTGATTGGCCTTGTGTTTTGTCTGGTTTTTGTTTGCCTTTTGAAATAGTGTAATTTTTACATTTATTATTGAATGTTCTCAGTTCTATGTTTTTACACTCAAAAAATTTTCTTTCTGTTTCCAAAAATAAAGCATGCTTGCAATAAACATTTCAAGCACTAATATTTACATGTGATGGGAAAAAATGTTCCCTCCTCAGCCTATTACTAAAAGATTATCTTAAGTGTTTGATATTTATCCCTGTAGATTTTTTAATGTATAATCAGATATCGCATATACATAAAAATGTATTTTTAACAGAAGTAAAATCATATTTGGTGTATTGACATATCAAACACTCTGTAGGCTTTCAGGTCATGATGCTAAACAAAGGCTTCAGGTCTTTTGTCTATAAAATTGAGATAATAACATTACTTACCTCATGAGGTTGTTGTGTGAGTTAAATGAGAAACCTATGTAATGCATGTATTCTTATATGTAATATACATCTATGTCATGTACATGTAAGCCTGATTTTCTCATACCTACCATAAAACAAATATTATCTATTATTATTATGCTTGCTTAAATACATATCTGAGATCTCAACAGAATGTTTTATTTCAGTGTTTTTCTCTCACCTCCTCATTCCTCAAAGAGAACAATAGCTAGAAAACATTGGTTGGGTAAATACTGCATTATCATAATTACAATTTCCCTGAGAAAAGTGGCTTGCAGTTTGAATATTCAGCATCATAATTACAATTTCCATAAGGAATGTAGAACAGTTCTTATAAACAACACCATAATCACTTGGTCCATAAGGGAGAACAGATTATTAGGGGAGTGAGGAGAGAGAAGCAAAAGCTTGTGTTCTAATGAGCATTCAAGAACATAAACACAGAACCTGAGGATAAATTGTAATAGCCCCTTAAAATACTCTGGCCTGAATTTATTGAAAAATCTTATCATGATGGCAAATTTCCATGGGTTAAGTGCTACTTATGTGATTTTTTTATAATTCCATCATTTTTATTAAACATCCCCTCTATATCTCTACTTGTTGTCATTCATAATTGCTATGTCTCTTAGAAATTTAAACAGCAAACTATCACAAAATACAAAATACATAAAATGTTTAAAAAATTTAAGAGAAAAAATGTTTCATCAGGTATTTCTCTATCCAAAGTTAAATGTTGTTTCTCCTTTGTCCAGAGGAAAATGAGTAAAAACTTTTTTTAAAAAGAAAAGAAAATGCAATTTTTACTTCTTTTGTTGTTTTAATTGACTTTCATTTAAATTTATTTTTTTGGCTTTTTTTTAGGTAAAATGAACAAAACAGAATGCAGCTTCCAAGGTTGGTACTTTTCATGACTGATTTTATTGTAAATGGACAATTTTTAATTGTGTAAATTTATGGGATAAAGGACAGTTACATGTAATAATTGTAAACACAATGTGAAATAATTAAGTCAAGCTAGGTAAAATATCCATCAACTCTAATACTTAACTTTTTTGTGGTGTGAACATTTGAAATTTACTCTCTTAGCAATTTTGAAATGTGCAATACTCTATTCTTAACTATGTATACCATGCTATGCAATAGAACTAGAAAAAAGAAAAAAAATCCCCCTGAGATTTTGTATCTTTGACGGTCATCTCTCCATTCCCCTGTTTCCCAGCCTCTGTATCCACCATTCTACTCTCTTATTTCTATGAGTTTGATTGTTTTAGAATCCACATGTAAGTGAGAACATGCAATATTTTTTTCTTTCTGTCCCTGACTTATTTACTTATTTGTTGTCCAGTTCTATCCATGTTGTCGCAAAGACAAAATGTAACATGCATGTTAATATGAAACATTTTGAAAGTAGCAGAGCAAAACATATCCTTAGTTTCTCAGAGATAGCTATTGGAAGATATTATGTTTTTATTTTCCTCCCTCATGCATGGAAAAGTACAATATGGATTTAACAAAATGCAATATAGCAATCAAATATAAGAGCTGATTCAATCCTTGGCAAAATTGTGAAATTGGAAATGTTTGATATTTTCTACTTCATTCATCCATTCACCCACCCATCCATCCATCCATCCATTCATTCATATACATTTTTCAATGAACACTTATACTTACGTGTTATATACAAGGCCCTGGTCATCTGGTTTTCCTATGTTCATATTTAGTTTGGCCCACCTTCACCAGTTTCCAATCCCACTCCTTTCCACAGCACTTCCTGCTATCTCTGACAATAAACCTTCACCTATTATCACAGGTCCTTAATTTAACTTGCTGTATTTGATAAATTGGCAGCATTTCCTCAACATTGCTCAGCTAATATGTATTCAGATATGTCTACTCCCAAATAATTAGGGCAAAGAGGATATTATCAGTATGACAATAAAGAAATGATTCCTTCTCTAATCTTATAATGGACTGTGTGATGTCTTTCACCATTGTGTGGAATATATATATATTTCTATTAGGGGTAGTAATCTGTAATACCATAGAAATTATAGCATATAGGTCTTATTTCCCTGTACCTTTTAAGTAATTTTAAGACTCTATGACCAAGAACAGAGCGTTGCTACTATAAATTTTAAAACAAAAAAGGCATTAGCCAGTCAGGTAGCAGACGAGATACATGTGGAATGGCTCTTTGTAAGAATGTCAGTGGTGGACTGAAGCAAAGTTTGTGAGAGGCAGAGACTGAAAATTTTCTACTGAGCAAGGACTGGTAAGTAGTAACAGAGTATTTATTAAACTAATTTAAAATGAGAAAATAATATTGTATTTAATTTAGGAGAGTGTTTTATTATTTTATTTTAATAAACATTAATAAACCTTAAAGGCTTTCTCAATTTTATTAGTATGTTCCATTTCCCTAACCCATTTTTTAAGATAGTTTTTAGGTCCTAAACAGAAAATTCTACTACCAGAGGTGTTTTCAGAAACATAATTGTCATAACTGCAAAGGGACTTCAGTGTCTCTCTGCCAATCCAATTTAATTTAATCTAATCTAAAATCAGATTGCCTGGGTTTGAATCCTGTTTGCCTACGCACTATCTTGTATCTTGGGCCAGCTTATTAACAATTCTTATCCTTGATTTCCTTTGTTATAAAATGATAGAAATAATATGCTTACCTCATAAGATTGTTAGGAAATAAATGAGATAATATACTTACAAGTCACGTTGGTATGTTGTAAGAATGCAGCAAATGACAGCTGCCATTATTATTACTTTGCTATTATTACTCTTATTTTTAAAATTATTATTAGGGGCAGGCAGCATCTTCACCTCTCTGAAATAAACATCCCTCAAAGGCTTGATCTCTAATGTTTCACCATCAGAGATTTATTAATTGTATAATAATATTTTGCACCATGTGCAAATATAAATAACCTGGGATTGTCTATCAAATTATGACATCTTGCTGTGGCATATGCTTTATTTTCTTAAAATAAAATTTTGATAAATATCACTAAGGTGAGAGAAATAAGCAATTTGAGTGACTGCTGAGGGAAGGAGATGAAGAAAGTAGTGGGAAGGAGGGAGGCAATAGAAGGAGAGATTTGGTGCCAACTTTCAAATCTTGCTCAGACAGAATCCAGCATGGCCTGTACGTTTTTGCAGAAAGTTCTTTCCTTCATGGTGATGTGAGAAATGACAAAGAGAGGGAAGGATGCAGATTGGTAGGAGAGGAGAGACATTCAAGAGAGACGGTAAGTCATTCTTTCCTGGCAATAGTAGTGATAGGGAGGAAAATCTAAGGGACAGAATGTAAGAGCTATACAAAACGAGGTAATTAGAGGTCCTTTCCTCTTGGTGAGATCCGTAGAGTGTTGGGTGTATGTATTGTTCATGTGCACCAAAGTAGATGAGGAAAGTCAACACTCCACTAGTTGATACTGGCCAGTGACCTCAAAACAGCTCACTGACATCCAAAAGCCATGCAGCCACAATCTCTTGGTGCTGAAGCTCATGGTGAGTCCAAAGGCAAGGAGACTGAGTGAAAAGATCCCACTTTATTCAGCCTACCTGTGTGGAGCAACGGACATTCCAAGCTCCATTAGATTGATAGCACAGAGAAGGGAAATTTGTCAGCTTCACAAGCTACCAGATTCATTTCAGCAGTTATTGTGGTGATTAAGTAAATGTGTTAAGCTTAGATTTTCTGTAGAGAAAGAACCCTCTGAGATTCAATGGAGAAAATGACACTTCTAATTTGATGTAATAGAAATTGCCAGGTATATTATAATTCAAGTGAAGTGGGATAGTACTGAAAATTCTTAATCTGGCTTCTGAGACAGCAAATTTGGAACTGAGTTTATATATAAGCACACCTGGACAAAGGTGCAGTATAGCTCTGCAATGACAAGGTACTATGATCTGAATGTTTTTGTCCCCCCAAAATTCATATGTTAACCTTCAAGGTGATGGTATTAGGAGGTGGGGCCTTTTGGGAGATGATTAGGTCATGAGGGTAGATCTCTCATGAATGGGATTAGTGTCCTTATGAAACTGGCCCAGGAGAGCTAACTTGTCACTCTCACTATGCGAGGACACAGAAAGTGCTGTCTACAAGGAAGCAGGCTCCCACCATACACTGCATCTGCCTGTTCCTTGATCTTGAATTCCCCAGCTTCCAAAACTGAGAGAAATAAGTTTCTGCCGTTTAAATTTACCCAGCGGGTGGTATTTTGTTATAGAAGCCAGAATAGAATGAGACACAAGAGTTCTCATCTATAAGGGTCTCTACAGATGTTTCCGATGGCTTACATTATCCACTGTAGGTATTCCCATGCCCTTCTTATGAAAGAGAATCCTAGAAATTTTTATTTCATTATTTTTTTAATTTAGGTCTTTTATTATTTCTTTAAACAGCATTTTGTAATTTTTAAGCATGTAGAGTCATTACATATTTTGTTAGATTTCTACCTAATTATTTTATTCTCTCCAGAGCAATTATAAATAGTATTGTGTTTTTAATTTGTATTAATATGTGTCTTGTATTTTTTATCTTAGTTTATTTCCCTTTATTTATTATTTTTTATTTCAGAATGGTACAGGGGTACAAACGTTTTGGTTACATGAATTGCTTGTGTACACTTTGAGTCAAAGCAATAAGTGTGCCTGT
The DNA here is from genome assembly GCA_963575035.1 of Avahi laniger. Lineage (NCBI taxonomy): Eukaryota > Metazoa > Chordata > Mammalia > Primates > Indriidae > Avahi > Avahi laniger. The sequence goes on along the minus strand of CAUYSK010038215.1, from coordinate 20,315 downwards.
CACTCACATAGTGTGCATTGTACCTGTTAGGTGTGAATTTCCCATACCATCCTCCCCGTTCCGAACTGCTTGATTTCTGGTGAGATTTACTTCCATATGTGCACATAAATGTTAATCAATTAGTTACAATTTAGTAATGAGTACATGTGGTGTTTGTTTTTCCTTTCTTGCAATACTTCACTTAGAAGAATGGTCTCCAGTTCCATCCAGGTTGTTACAAAAGGTATTACTTCAATATTTATTTCTATGGCTGAGTAGTATTCCATGGTATACATATACCACATTTTATTAATCCATTCATGTATTGATGGGCACTTGGGGTTGATTCCACATCTTTGCAATTGCGGATTGCAGATGTGCTGCAAAATCATTCAAGTGCAAATGTCTTTTTGATAAAATGACTTTTTTTCTTTTTTGGATAAATACCAATAGGGAAATTGCTAGATCAAATGGTAGGTCTACTTTTAGTTTTTTGAGGTATCTCCATACTGCTTTCCACAGAGATTGTACTATTTTACAGTCCCACTAACAGTGTATAAATTCTTTTCTCTATGTGACCATGCCAGCATATGTTGTTTGGGGACTTTTTTGATAAAAGCCATTCTCATAGCAGTTATGTGATATCTCATTGTGGTTTTGATTTGCATTTCCCTGATGATTAGAGATGTTGAACATTTTTTCATATTTTTATTGTCCATTAGTCTGTCTTCTTTTGAAAAGCTTCTTTTCATATCTTTACCCACCTTTTAATGGGGTTGTTTGGTGTTTTCTTGCGTATTTTCTTGAATTTTTTGTAGATTCTGGTTAGTAGCCCTTTATGGAACACATAGCATGTAAATATTTTCTCCCATTCTGTACATTGTCTATTCTCTCTATTGACTATTTTGTTGGCTTTGCAAAAGCCTTTTAATTTAATTAAGTCCCATTTATTTATTTTTGTTGTTACTGTTATTGTCTTTGGAGTCTTCTTTATAAATTCTTTGCCTGGGCTGATGTCTATAAAAGTTTTTCCAATATTTTCTTCTAGAATTCTTATGATTTAATGCCTTAAGTTTAAGTCTGTTACCCATCATGAATTAACTTTTGTAAGTGTTGAGAGATGTGGATCCTTTTTCAGTATTCTACAAGTGGCTATCCAATTTTCCCAGCACCGTTTATTGAATAGGGATTCTTTTCCCCAGTGTATGTTTTTGTCTGCTTTGTCAAAGATAAGATGACTATATAGGATGGTTTTATGTCTGGTTTATCTGTTCTGATCCATTGTTCTATGTCTCTGTTCTTGTACCAGTACCATGCTGTTGTGGTTACTATAGCCTTGTAATATAGCTTGAAGTCTGGTAAAGTGATACCACTTGATTTGTTCTTTTTGCTTAAGATTGCTTTGGCTATTCAGGGTCATTTCTGGTTCCAAACAGAGCATAGAATTATTTTCTCTAGATCTGCAAAATATGACGTTGATATTTTGATTGGGATTGTATTGAGTCTATAAATCATTTTGGGTAGTATAGACATTTTAATAATGTTGATTCTGCTGATCCATGAGCATTATGTGTTTCCCATCTCTTTACATCTTCTGCAATTTCCTTCCTCAGTGTTTTATAGTTCTCCCTATAGAGGTCTTTCATTTCCTTGGTTAAATATATTCCTGGCGTTTTATCTTCTTTGTTGCTATTGTGAAAGGTATTGAGACTTTGATTTGATTCTCAGCTTGACTGTTGCGGACATATAGGAATGCTACAGATTTGTGTACATCGATTTTGTAACCTGAGACTTTTCTGAATTTATTTATCACTTTTAGCACTCTCTTGGCAGAATCTTTGGGGTTTTCTAGATATGAGATCATATCATCAGCAAAGAATGATAACTTGATCTCTTCTATACCCATTTGGATACTGTTGATTTCCTTCTCTTGTCTGATTGCTCTGGCTAAAACATCCAGCACTATGCTGAATAGAAGTGGTGACAGTGGGCAACCTTGTTTGCTTCCAATTTTAAGCAGGAATGCTTTCAATTTTTCCCCATTCAGTATGATGTTGGCTGTGGGTTTTTCATATATGGCTTTTACAATTTTGAGGTATTTTCCATCTATGCCTATTCTGTTGAGTTCTTATAATAAAAGGGTGCTGAATTTTGTAAAATGCTTTTTCTGTGTCTTTTGATAGAATCATACAGTTTTTGTTTTGCTTCCATTTATATGGTGAATCACATTTATAGATTTGCATATATTGAACCATCTTTGCATCTATGGGATGAAGCCCACTTGGCCATGGTGGATTACTTTTTTGATGTGCAGAAGCATTAGGTTTGCTAGGATTTCACTGAGAATTTTTGCTTCTATATTCATAAGGGATATTGGTGTATAATTTCTTCTTTTATTGCATCCTTTCCTGGCTTTGTTATCAAGGTGATGTGGCTTCACAGAATGAGTTGGGAAAGAGTCCTTTTTTCTTGATGTTATAAAATATTTCTGCATTATAGGTACCAGTTCTTTGTAGGTCTGGTAAAGTTTGGCTGCGAAACCATATGGTCAGTCTGGGACTTTTTTTGTGTTGGAAATTTTTTATTGTCACTTCAATTTTATTACTTGTATTGTTCTGTTCAGGAGTTCTATTTGTTCCTGAATGAGCCTAGGGAGGTTATGTGTTTCCTAGAATTTGTGCATTTCCTTCATGTTTTCAAATTTATCTCATGGACATTTTTGTAGTATTCAGAGATGATATTAGGTATTTCCATGGTATCAGTTATAATATCTCCTTTTTCATTTATGATTGAGCTTATTAGGGTCTTTTCTGTTTCTTGTAAATCTAATGACAGTCCAGTTGATTTTGTTTATCTTTTCAAAGGACCAGCTTTTTGTTTCATTACTCTTCTGTATAATTCTTTTGTTATTGATATCATTTAGTTATGCTCTGTCCTTAGTTATTTCTCTTCTTCTCCTGGGTTCAGGATTGTTTGATCTTCCTTTTCCAATTTCTGGGAATAATTCGCTAGATTCTTGATTCGTGATTTTTCTGTCTTTTGGATGTAGGCATTTAAGGGTATGAATTTTCCTGTTAGGACTGCTTTTACTGAATCCCAAGATTTTAATAACTTGCATCCCCTTTGTTATTTAGTTAGTTCAAAGAATTTTTTTTTATTTCCATCTTAATTTCTCCTCCTTGACCTACCAATCATTCAGCAGTAGGTTGTTTAATTTCCATGACTTTGTGTTGAGTTGAATGTTTCTGTTGGAACTGATTTCTAATTTTATTCCATTGTAGTCTGAGAAGTTACACGGTATAATTTCTATTTTTATAAATTTGTTGAGACATGTTTTGTGGCCTAGGATGTGATCAATCTTAGAGAACATTCCATGAGCTGATGAGAAGAGTGTATAATCAGTAGTTTTGGGGTAGAATGTTGTATACATGTCTGTTAAGCCCATTTGTTCTAAAGTTCTGTTTAAGTCCATCATTTCTTTGTTTATTTTCTTCTTAAAGGATCTGTCCCATTCTGTCAGTGGGATATTGAAGTCCCTGGCTATTACAATGCTGCTGTTTATCATTTTGTTTACATCAAGTAGGGTTTGCTTTATGAATTTAGGTGCACCAGTGTTAGGTGCATAAATATTTAGGATTGATATGTCTTTCTGTTGAATTATTCCCTTCACCATTATATAATGACCATCTTTGTCTTTTTTTTACTTTTATTGAGTTGAAGTCTATGTTATCTGATGTAAGAATGGCTATACTAGCTTTCTTTTGGTTTCCATTTGCATGGAATATTGTTTTTCATACCTTCACCTTGAGTCTGAATGAATCCTTGTGGGTTAGATGTGTATGATGTAGACAGCAGATATTTGGCTTGTATTTTGTTTTTATCCATTTAACTAGTCTATGTCTCTTGAGTAGGGAGTTCAAACCATTCACATTTATTGAAAGAATTGATAAGTGGAGTGGATTTCTGTTCATCCTGTTGAGTAAAACTTTATTCCTTCATTTTACCTCTTGAGCCATTGCGGTATCTGGGCTCTGACCTTTAGCTTTTGGGTGATTTTACACTGGTTGGTGTCTATTGTGTTTATTTGTGTATAACGCAGTTCCAAGTACTTCCTGTAGGATAGGTCTGGTTTTGAAAAATTCCCTCAGTGTATGCTTGTCTGAGAATGTCATTATTTCTCCCTCACATAAGAAACTTAATTTTGTAGTATACAAAATTCTAGGTTGGCCATGATTCTATTTGAGAAAACTGAGAAAGAGGCCCCAATCCTTTCTGGCTTGTAAAGTCTCAGTTGAGTTAGTCTGATATGTTTTCCTTTGTAAGTTATTGATATTTTCACCTTTTGTTTTACAGGAGCGCCACTTTTGTGTTTACTTTGGACAGTCTGATGACTATGTGTTGTGGTGATTACCTCTTTATGATGACTCTCCCAGGAGTTCTTTGAGCTTCTTATACCTGGATATCTAGATTTCTAGCAAGGCCAGGGAAAGTTTCCTCAATTATTCCCTCAAATACGTTTTCTAACCCTTGTGTCTCAGGGATGCCTATGATTCTTAAGCTAGGTCTTGTTACATAATCAAGCACTTCTTGTTGGCTTTGTTCACTCCTATTATTTCTCTGTTCTTTCTCTTTGACTGGCATGTTTAACTAAAAGGTGTTGTCTTCTAGCTCTGAGATTCTTTCTTCTGCCTGTTCTAGCCTATTCTTAAGGCTTTGCACTGTGTTTTATATTTCCTTGAAAGAATTTTTCATTTCCAGAAGTTCTGTTTGATTTTTCTTTAATAATTTGATTTCTTTAGTTAATTTTTCATTACTTTTCTGCGTTGTTTTTCTGTTTTCCTTGTGTTGGGTTTCTATTTATTCTTGTATTTCATTGAGCTTCCTTACAATCCATATTCAAAATTCATCTGTCATTTCAATCTTTTCATTTTTGGTTGATATCCATTGGTAAGGAGTCACTGTTTTCTTTTGGGAGTGTCCTTTTTGCTCTGATTTTTCTTGTTTCCAGAGTTCTTTTGCTGATTTTTTTTTCTCATCTGGCCTCTCAGTTGAGAGCTGGTGGTGCCAGGGCTGGTTTATGGTCCTGTCTCCAGGTCCCCATGGGTCGTTCCCCAAGGGAGAGGAGTGCTGGTCCTGAGTTGCCTATGGGGTATTCTAGGAAGTTTGATGAACCTCTTGGGTTACCTCTGACCTGTTGTCTTCACCTCTTCCCAACACGTATGGTGAGTTATGTTCCCCAGATTATTTTTCAAGATGGTGGGGGATTCTTGTAAGTATGAATCAGCTGCTTCCTGTTTGCTTGGGTTGGAAGGCATTATGCTTAGCTATGGGATTGTTCTCCCTGTCATTGATTGAAGTTTGAGTGAAAGAACCAGCTGCTGAGATCGTCTTTTGTGCCTGTGTTAATCTCTGGTCCTTCAGGTGGGGCATGTCAATGCCCCAAGCTTTAGGAGGGACCCTGTAACTTCCAGGGGGCTGCTTGATCTCTACTCCTCCTGAGGTGGAGAGAAGAGTAAGACAGATTGTGGCTAGATTGTGAGAGCCTTAGAGGCTTTGAAAAGCCTCTGTGGAGCTCAGAGGTTGCTTATCCAGCATTAGGGGGAGCCGCTGGTATGAAGTTCAGGGCAATCTCTCCATCCCAGGAAGGCTGTTTCTAAGGGAGGTGCCTAATTTCTTAAGTGCTAAGGCCCTGGACCAGGCCCCTTCTGCCCTTGTTCACTAGGGCAGTTTCTCTGCACAGTGGGGTGAGTGCCCTCCCTATTCACTCCTAGGAACTCCACAGCACTCTCCCATCAGATGAGTCTGGGTGAGTTCCCTCACCACCTGTGACTGGCTCTCGAATTACCCCTCAGTCCGTGTTTCTGACCCACATGGACTAGCGAGATGCTGGTGGATAGGGGGATCCCCAGTTGTGCACAACTATTCCACCACAAGACCCCAAGGGGAGAATAGGTAGGCCTTTGTATCGACAAAAGCCTCGGCCAGGGGCATGATCCCACCAGGGAGAAGTGGTAGCCCGTGAGTTTCTTGCCTCAAGCTGCACTTCCTATTGTAAATAGTGAGAGGAGGGGCCACTGCTCCAGTTCTGCTGGTGCACCCTTTGGTTGTCATGGGAACCAGGGGCTAGGCTAATTCACTCCCAGTGCCGCACCCTGATCCAATATGGCCGTTCTCCAGTGGGGGTGGGGGATAGGTGTGCTCATAGATCCCCATTCTTCAGCACCCCACTACACTCTCCTTGTTGAATATGTCTGTAGGGCTTCCTTGCTACCAGGGACCGGGAACTCTCCCCTGAGTCTCCCTGCACCCCCTTTGTGTCAGGGGGCACTGGGTCTGGCCCTCCTGTCTAAGATGCCAGCGTGCAATCCTGCAAATCACTGTGGTGGCCCCACTCTCAGTGGCTGGCTCAGCCGGGAATGCCCACCTGCTGTAAAGAAGTAGCTGTTCATGAGCTTTTCAATTCAGAGTACTCTTGAGGTTGCAATGGGGGATAGGGGTTGCAGCTGCCAGCCGGCCTGAACTAAAATTACTTTCTGTGATGCCGTGATTAGAGGAGGTGCAGCAGAGGAAGTGTCTAGGTGTACGAAAGCTGGCATTCCATTCTCTTGTGGCGCTGTCCCATTGGGTGTCCCTTTTGAACACCTAAACTCCTAAGGTTTGCTGGTTCACCCCGCTATTCCTATCACTCGCCATGCCTGGGCTCCTGGAGGGTGGAAGCACCTCCAATGTTTTGTGTCCGGCTGTTCACTGAAGGTACCTTGGTGGGGGAGAGAAAACCCCCCTTAATCTTTCATCGGGCTCCAAGCCTGTCTAAGTTTGGACCACATCGCCGTCTTCTCATATCTATCTTCTTTCTCAGTTTCACAGTTTTTCTCAGTGGGGTCCCCAGATGTCTCTGTCATCTTTCCTTGTGATCCCCACCCGAGCTGCAACTGCTCTCCTCTCTCCTCAGTCCAATATTCTACCTCCCAGCCTGGACGATGCTACAAACAATATCTCTAGTTGTCCATCTTGGCTGACACACCCCACAAATTTTGAGATCTAAAAAATACTTCAACTATCATTAATTTTAACTGGTTTTTTTTTTTCTTCAAGTATGAAATCCAGGCCCACAAAGGTTAAATAAGCAAACTGTCCTAAGTCATGGAGTTCACAAGTGACAGAGTAGGGACCACAATCACATTGTTCACCTCCTTACCATAGGACATCCCAGACTGGTTGGTAAGGAGAATAGGAAGCTCTTTTGTTTGGGATGCAAACTATTTCTGAAGCACCACACTCCATACCAATCTGTTGCCTGAAATTGTTGTTTATCTCTTCTATTTTTAAGCATTTCTCAAACCCTCTTACTTCCTGGACAATATCATGAACTCAGTGAGGGGAGAGCTCATGGCTGCCATATCTCTGTATTGTTACCCTATTTATAAGGTTCTTATTTAACATTGTTCAGTTTATTTTTATTCTAAACCTTGTCAAGAATGCAAACCTCTGCCTTTCTCCAGCTGAATAAATTCCACTGACATTCTTTATAGAAGACCAGAAAACAAACAAAGATGACTGGGCTTTGTTTTTGTTTGTGTGTATATATATATATTAGGATGTGTGTGAGGAGGAGGTGGTCAAAAGGAATTGTTTAAAAGATATCATTTAGCTGGGATTACTTGAGTTTAATGACTTGCAGTCTAAACCATTAGGGGAACTGAAGAGAACAGAGAATTTCTATTGAAAATATTAATGTGTTTGGGCAGATAGCTGAGAGGGTCCAGAGGCTACACATCAGAATGAATGGACTTAGTGTTTTAAATACAGAAGAAAGGTTAGAAATAAGAAAACTAATTTCCTTTTTATTACAAATTTTAGATCTAATTTCCTTTGTCCTTCCTGTGTATTTGAAAAGAGGATGTAGTTCTTATTTCCATGTCAGAGCTGTTGAGTATTTTCACACTGGAAGTGTTGAGTTTAGATTTGAGCACCACAAATTTAGAAGGCTATAAATAACCCATTTTGCCCTGCAGAATGTACAGAATGTACTTCAAAGAAGCACAGATTATACAATGATTATTAATTACAGCAAAATTTCAATATTCACTTGATTCTTTCAAAGATCATCAAAGGTGATCAAATTTATAACTCACAGCAAATCTTTTCACAAATCCCTTTCCTCAGCTATCCAATCTTTTGTGCTGTACAATGTTTCAAATCTTCATCAAAACATTAAGCTTCCCATAAGCTTTAGTTCTTATCATTTTTGTTGTGTATATCTCTCTCTCCTTTCTTTCAGCATTTTATTATGTAGTTCAACCTAGTCTCTCTGCTTAAAACCTTTTTTCTTACCTACATAACTTTCTGATCTTAGCACATTTTCCAGATTTTCCTCTGAGAGATAAGAACTGATAAGGCAGATTGTGGAAATGCTACATATACACAAATGTCAGTAAATCTTGCCTCAGTCATGAATATTCTGTAGATAAAAATGAGGATAATAATGGACTCAAAATTGCAAGCAGAGGCAGCATGCATAATAGGCGGAGCGGTGGATTCACTTCTAGCTAACCATGGTGTGAACTTTTGTCTCTACTCTCTCCCCAAATCCAAATAAAATAGGAATAAATGATAAAGAAGGCATAACCCCTCAAGGAAAAAGTAATCAAAAGAGGGGACAAAATCAGACCAAAAATGGCAAAAACAATTTAAAAGATGGAAAATGGATCAACAAGGGTAGTCATTTTAGCAGAGCATAGGGTTGAAATTGAAGCATGCAGAAAAATAAAAAGAAACAGGTGTTTGAACTTTTGATCCCCAGAAAAGCCCAGAAATTGGAGATAATTGAAGGTGGATATTAACGAAATGATTGAAAACATGAACACGGGTGTTGAAAGTTTGTAAATGAAGCAATTGGACCCACAGAATCTTTTTCCCACACCCCGAAGCCAAGTAACTCCTCATGCCCTGTCTTGTCAAATACTTGAGATATACTTTCTGAATGCTGTAATTAAACTGGTGAAGCACTGGTTTTGAAAATACTAGGCTTAGCTGAGTACAGAGGCAAAGCACTCTAGTGCATACAGAGGATTTAATTAAAGTCTACAAAAACAAATAATTAGACAAAAGTATATGTATTGAAACATAAGATTCTTAATACACCTCCCTAACTTGGCTCTTAGAACTCTGGGAGCCAAGTTTAAATACTCAAGGCAGGAAAGCAGAGTATTCCTCTCTAGAGACTCTGAACAACCTCAAAGAAAAGAATTACAGATATGGACACTTTGGTTTGTCCCAGTAAGAAGACAGGGCAGTGCTTTATAATGGACTATACTAAATCTCACCAACTGTCATGTTCTGAAAATACATCCAGATTCCAGTCAGCCCTTCTGTAAACAGAAGGGAACTGTAGACGATGACAGGACACCAGCATAAACAGAAAAGAGAAAACAATGCAGGAAGTAATAGAAAACACCAGAAAAACTATAATATAGCTCTCAAATTGATGAGATATTAAATCCCCAAAAGTAGAATAGGCTGTTCTTAAAAAAAAAAGAAGCAACCAGAGAAAATATAAAAGTTCTTGGAAAGAAAATATATGATAAATAAAGAAGAAAAAAGTCATTAAAGAGAGGTACATATTGGGAAGTTTTTCTTAAGGGGAATATCCAACAAGTAAGAAAAAAAATGATAAAAAGATTCAAAATACGGAAAAGAGTTCAGCAAACCAGAATTAATTCAGAATACCCACTGCCTGTCTCATAATAATTTTTGACATAGAGAAGGGGTTGGAGGTGCATGATTACTAAATAGTAACTGCAAACTAATTTTCAAAATTAGACATGAATTTTCAGATTTAAAGAACACAGTGATGTTCCCAAAAGTAAATGGGAGAAAAAAAAGCATCATAAAAGTTCAGAATAGAAGAGTTAAGACATTATCCTACATGCTTCCAGAAAGAAGAAAAAAAGAAAGAAAAAAAGAGTCACCTACAAAGGGATAAGAACCAGAATAGACTATGACCTCAATATCAACCCTGAAAACTAGAATTCAGTAGAGCACTGGCTCTCAAATTTCCACATGCTCCAACAAGAAAGAAGAAAAAATGGCACTCAGAAAATAGGTCACCAATATAGGAAGAAGAGAAAAAATTCCCAGATTTCCAATAAAAGAAGTTCTGGACTATCAGCTTATGAATCCTCTAGAGAACAGCCAGTACAACAGACCAGCTGTTTTAAAACTGTAGATAGAAGGGCTTCTGGAGGGGCGTCTGAAACCAAATACAATAGAACAAGAAAAACCTGAAAGAATTATTGTTGCATTTGCACATATTAAGAGAAGCTTTTCAGTTCTTCAGGAGAATTTAGGAATAAATTAGTGACAGATCCATAAAAATCATGCAAGCCATGAAACAGAGCAATTATTAACTCTAGGAAAGATAAGAATAGAAATAAATTTATAAAACATCACATTATTCAGCTGTAAATATTAATAGAGTCATAATGTACATGCTGACTTTTGATTTAATCAAAATTGTATTAATAATACAACTATATAGGGAAAATAAATGTGTATGTGTTGGAGGGACAGTTTTAGGTAGCAATATCTTCATATTCCATGTAGGAAATCAATGAGGAAGAGGAGAAAAAGGAGAAGCAGGGAGAGGAAAAAGAGGAAGAGGAAGAAAAACAACATTTTACTTATGTCATTTAAAAAGAGGTTATTAGCAAAATGAACAACTACAAAAGACAAGAAGAAGCTTGTTGACAGAAATGAGACAGGTTATTATTATTACTATATATTTCCTATTAGTGTACTATTACTACACTATTATAGCATTACCTGGCTTTTTCAACTATGAATCTGTATTACCATGATGAAAATAAAAGCCAAATTTGAACGTATTTAATATAAAATTGATAATTTACTCCAGCTTTAAATACTGGCTTTACCATTTACTAGGGAAAATTGCTTCTTTATTGTTGTTTCTGCTGGTTTGTTTGCTTATTTATTGGGCTTTGTTGTGCTTTTCCTCATAAAGGAGCTAATGCAGGTGTATGATCCTACCTTAATACCCGACATGAAGGAGCAAGCCCTCAAACATTCATTTTCATTTCCTTTTTGAAGGAGCTAAGAAAGTTGTTAGCTATATTCAAATATTTGAAGGAGTCATATGTGAAAGAGAGATGCAATTTGGCCTATGGCTCCACATGATAAAAACAAGAAGCTGAAAGACTCAAGAAAATATATCTAGCTCAATATAAAAAGGAATGCTATTGTAAAACATATTGTAAAATATGGCTATCCCAGGGCACAGGTAACTGGTGAGTTCTTCATAGTGCAGTCTTTAAAACACAACCTGAAGATCACATAACAGGGATGAGATATAATACAGAGGTAATGTGCACACTGGGTAGGTCAACCAAGTAGTGTTGTAAGTCCTTCCTTTCTACAGACTGATGATGTTGTGGCCTGCTTATACTCCGGAAATGCAAAGACCACCAGGGAAGCAAGCTGTAGTTATCAGTATGGTAGCTGCAGAGATTCTAAGCAAAAGCAACAGGCTTTAACTGCTTTAAGCACCAAGAAAAACGTAAAAAGCAGAATTAGAATGATCTGAGCCAAACTCTGCCCCAGATTTAACATTGTGAAAAAATTCAAAAGTCTAATAGGTAGTAAGGGCAAAGTTCTAACATCTCCTTTGAAAACAGAGCTCTTCTCCTGCAAAAGGACTGACTCAGGGCTCGCTCTTACTATGAACTCCATCGTTTCCTAGTCACACAGAGGCAGACCCTGACTTGCATGTATTCTCTGCTCAGTTACACCTTTCCTCCCTTTGCCTCTAAGGCCTCCAGACTAGTCTCAAACTGGATCCATTTTCCATAGGAAGAAAAGGAAGGGAGAAAGAAAAAAAGGACTCAAAGGTGGGTGTTTCTTTTGTATCTCCTAGCTCTTGTTCTTATTCTTTACCTGTGAAAAGAAAGGGTAAACCCCCAAACAGGTGAAGAAACCCTACCCCACACCAGTCTTCACTCCCTATGGCCCTCTCTTCCTTCTGTCCCCTGTTTTGCTTTTTCCCCCAGGTCCCTTTAACTTTCTGCCTTCTCTTAACTTGCTACCTCTACAATCCAACCCTCAGCAGGCCTGCCAGAGCCCCTTTCCAGGATAGGAGAGTGGTTCCAAGATCTTATATTAGAGAATGTTGTGGCTTTGCTTTCTGGTGTTCTGCAGTACAACCTGTTTGAAGATAGGGATGCCTCTGCAGCCCAAATGCAGCCCTTAGCTCTTATCTATATTTCTGTTGGCCACCCAATATCTAGGCAATTAATTTCAGACTCTTTAACATGACACATAAATTTTTCACAATTTGACTCAGGTGACATTTCCAACCTCCTGTCCTGATCTTTTCCTATCAAGCTCCCTTTGTTCCAACCACACTAAACTCTTTACATACCCTCTTCTGAGAATGCTCTTCCCCCTTCTCTCCTCTCTGCCACACTCTGATTAAGCCAACTCAAATATCTCCTCCTCCTGCTCTTCCTCTATGAAATCTTCTTACACTCCCCTGTTCAAACTTAGGCAGGAATCCCTTTGTGTTCCCAGGACTTTTTGCTCATACTACTATCATAGTGCTTAACATGTTGTATTCTAATTTATGTCTTTGGGAGTTTATCTTCCCTACTTGATTTCTCAAATAAAAGCATTCTGTTCTTTTTGGTATTCACAGTACTAGCAGAGTTTGTGGTTTATAGCAGGAACCCAATAAATGTTATTTGAAAGAGTAAGATAAATAAGTGAATGAATGAAAATATACACTACAGTGTGTGCCTTTTTAAACAACTGATCTAAAGGATTAGTCATTAAACAAAGAAAGCTTCAGTAGGCATCTTGAACATCTGGACCATTGTAATGCAAAATATTTACTCAGGAGGCAAAGAGATAGTCTCTTTTCCTGTTGAAATATAAAAGAATTTTTGTTTCAAGCAAAATTACACTGAAAAAATATAACTGTCTACAGTACAAGAGACTAAGTTTATATCTTTAAGGACATTCTCTTGTCTTTTTATATTATAAGAGTGAACAAGATTTAAACCAAGCAGTCAGTGTGATGATGTTTCCAGACAGCTGATAAAGAGGAAGATTAGAGAACTATATAAAATGGCAGGTGCCGCGGCAGATTCCACATCTTTGACATTAAACACAGAACAAAGGGATGCTGTTTTCCAAAGACCACCAAAAGTGCTTGATGTCAGTTTCAGCAGCATGGTGCCATTTTGACTGTGGTGTTCATCTTATCTTGTATCAGTTAGAAAACAACATAGAAAAGAAATAAATAGCAGTAGATGATACTCAGAACAGAGACAACATCTAAAACAAAACCAAACTCTCATAAAAAAGGAAGAAGAATATTTCTAGTCAATCACTTGCAACACATCCTTTGCCCTCATGAAACAGACTATTATATCCAATCATATAAATTATCTCAAAGAACCATCTACAGAAGATTCTGCATTCTACAACTCACTTTATGTCACAGTCTATTGAGGAGCTTAGAATGATGACTATTTTGAGATATGAAAGAAGTGAACCAGGGTGATATTTCTCCTGGTAACTGATATGACTACCAAGGGTCACAGCCATCTTTATCCAAAGAGCAAATACAGAAAATATTTCACATTTTTGTACTTAATAAACATAATTACAACTAATATTTCCTCTTTTGAGCTTTCTTTACCAAAGGCAACTTCAAAAATATCTCCTATTTGGAGACAAGGCAACATTGAGAACATAGTGTGAATGTGGGCTAGAAGAAAAACACAAAGCAAAGAGACAGGCATAAGTTATATAATAGAGAACGGTCTGTGTTTGGCATGGGAGAAAGGTGAGAGCACCTATTATACTATGAGCTGAGCACCTACTATGAGCTGAGCATCATGCTATGGACATTAAAAATAACATATTGATGTATATATTTGCTGAATGAGAATAATATAAAGCTAACAAAAATACAAGTGTGTATCCTGTAAAACATTATCGTAGATAAAACCAATCCTTTATCTAAGGAACACAGGTTAAGGCATTAATATCTGTAGAAGAGTTTACAAGTTCATACCAAAGAAACCCAAACAGCATATCATATATTGTTGGACTTACTTTCAGATCTTAAACTTGGAAAATAAAAGATAAATCCAGAAGTCCAAATTCTTTATGGGAGAGGAAGCTGAGTTTACCAAAGTGTGCAAAAACTCCCTGTCATCAATACGTATCAAACAATGTTTCATATATTTCAGTCACATGTTAATTATCATATAATAAAATATTTAAATGTGTTTATCTGCTTAAATTTACACCAAATAATTGTCAACCTCAAAGACAGCTAATGAACATAGAACAGAAGTCACAAAAATTGATTATGAAGACAATAGTAGGCATTGTTAAATATACAGTTTGTAATGAAGGATTTTTTTTTCAAGTGAACATATGTGGTACAGCATTGTCTAACTAGCTAATGCAAGTAACTCCACTGATTGGTGGGAATGATTAATGTGTGAACTTCTCAAAGACAGATACTAATAAAGGCCTTCTATTTCAGCCTTTATAACTGATGGTACTGCTTGAATTTCTTCATATGTTCAAAGAAGACTAAACTTCTGTTAGTGTGGCTTTTACCTGCTTATTATCACTGGCCAAAGATAAGTTAAAAATATGTCATGGGGTGGCTCAAATCGAATCACACGCTAGGAGAAGGCTTGTCTTCTGCCTCTTCCTGGTAAGTGATTGCTCATCCTCTGGTTTTCTCACGTGCTGTTCTTTCTTTCCCTTTTCTCACCCTTGCTTTAGTTCTCCTTCTCAATAGGAATAATTCATATAAGTCATGGTTATTTCACTTATTGCTGATCTGAAAGCCAGCAGAGCATAGGCTATGGAGATGAGCTATCTGGGATTGAATCCTAGTTTTTCCACTTACCGTGTATGTCTTTGGATGAGTTGCTTAAACTCTATAAACTTGAGTTTCCTCATCCGTAAAATGGGGGATGCATCCTAAGGGTATCATGAATATTAAAGAGGACAATCTTTTTATCATGCATGGCCTGCAGCAGATATTCAATTTTGGTGTTAATTACAATAATTATATGATTATGCTGGGATAGTGGAAGAAATGTGAATGTGGTTTCCAAACTCTGCGCTTTGACCATATGTAGAAGCAGTATGCTTGAGTTCTTACACAGAAAATGAAAATATGACAGATATCTCTTCTTTGGTTCAGATGCTGGGAGAATTAGAACCAAATTAATCTTGTCAGAATAAAACACTTTTCAAAACAATGTTTTATTTTTACCTTAACTGCTAGAAGAATTAGAGTCAAAATCAAAGTCAAATGACTTTTCATTCTGGCTACATTCTTCTTTGCTTTTGGTTCTCTGTTAATCTTTGCTCTTGATTTACCTATAATTGTATAATTTTCTTTTATATTTTACCCCTTTTGAAACAAAACAATGAAATTCTTACCTCAGTCTCAAGAAGTCCTATCAATCAATATTCCTCTCTTTCTTTATTTCGCTTTCTCTCACACACACAATTTATAGCATCCTAAGGAAATGATAAACCTTCTTGGTCTATCCTGGTTCCTTGGGCTCCTTTTTAAAACTGCATATTTCTATGCCCAGCCTTAGAGATTCTGATTCTGTAACTCAGAGTGCAGCCAGGAATCTGTATTTTTAAGCAAATACTATTCACCTAGGAAACTCAGATTCAGACAGTACTGTACCACCCTTAGAGAAGCAATGGTCTGTGTGGTGCAGTAGGGAAGAGATGGAAATGAGTCTGGCTTTTAAAGCAGAACCAATTGCTATCTGTGTGACCTTGGAGAATCACTCAACCTGAGATTCAGTTTCTTCATCTTTAAAAGATAGAGAAATCTGTAAATCTGTTCTATCTAACTTATACAGTTGCCATAAAAAGTAAATGAAATAATATGAATAACAGAAGAAAAACTATTAAATAATTACATGACCATCTAGTTTACACAATCCAGGAAACAAAACAATATGAATTTTTAGAGAGAGATAGCTTTTTGCTTTAAAAATCAAGACCCTATAGCTGTCGATTCTGTCCAGATAGAATAGGTGTGTTAAATCTCAGGTCATGGCTTATTACTGGATTGTGAAATCAGTTTTCTGGTGGCCACAGAATTTTAAAATAGAGTAGAATAAAATGGAATGAGATAGGGTAGAATAGAATAGGATAAGACCAGATAGGAAAGAAAATATCAGAGCACATTGCCCATGAGAAGAAGTTTAATAAGATGTCTAATACAGTAGAGCCCCTTTATCTTTGAGGATATGCTCTAAGACTCCCAGTCAGTGCCTGAAATCACACATAGTACTGAACCCTGTGTATACTAGGTTTTTTTTCTAGACATACATACCTATGATAAAGTTTAATTTATAAATTAGACACAGTAAGAGATTAACAACAATAATTAATAATAAAATATATAACAACATGCCATCATACTCTTGCACTTTGGGGCCATTATTAAGTAAAATAGGGGTTACTTTAACATAAACACTGCAATGTCTTGACAATTCTTCTATCTGATAACTGAAATGGTCACTATTAATAAGTGAGTAAGGGATGGTGGCACAATGTGGATCAGCTGGACAAAGGGACAATTCATTCAATTTACAATGTATGAATTGCTTATTTGTGGAATTTTACATCCAATACTCTTGGACGCAGTTGAAATGGTGGAAAGTGAAACCAGGGGTAAAGGAGGACTACTGTATTTAAATCTAGTTGTTTCTGTGCTGTCCTGTATTCTCTCCCAGCTTATTCCTATCTGTTCTGACGTGAGATCACACGTAGGAGTAAAAAGGAAAGGTATTATCCAGTGTGGAGGGAAACATAGGGCAGCAAGCAGACAGCATCCAGCATCCATGGGTGAGACTGTGAGGGAAGCAGGAATACGGGAAAAGGGATGTGATTAAAGGAATAGTAAAAGGGAAGACAATCAAACTTTATTATAGGTATGTATGTACAGGAAAAAAAACAGTATATATAGTGTTCAGTACTATCTGTGGGTTCAGGCATCTTTCTTAAAACCAGGAAAATATATGCATTTTTAATGCCTTCAAAAATCCTGTGCAGACCATGAGATTTCTCAGATCATACAGAAAGGAGTTTTGAAGCAACTTCTTTGGAAATTTTAGAAAAGAAAGCTGAAGAAGGTAGGACAGTCAGTTTGTAGGTGCAAGCATGGTAAGCTATAAGGCACACTGCAAAGGGAAAATAGTACTTTGCAGGTATAAAGTTAGTTGTTACTCATTCCTTGGTTTATCAGCTGTTCTTCTATTCCCCAACTACCTCTAGTGAAACCAAAGTTTAGGACTAAAAGATAGAGAGCACTTTCTCTGGCTTCCAGGTTAAGGGAATAGTGTTCTAACATCTGCAAATGAATTTTGAAATTCATTTTTCCCATTTTAATGAAAACATTGCCTTCTTAGTAAAATAATACACTGTATGTATTATTTAGTGATTACATTAATAACTACCATTTTGTGAGCTAAATATCATGTGCTAAGCATTGTGCTAAGTAGTTTACAATCATAATCTCTTATCTCCTAGAACCCTAAGGGAAAAGTTTTAGTGTGCATGCTTTATAGATCATCTTACTGAAGCTCAAAGGGATTAAGTAATTAACCTCAATTCACATAAGTAGTTAGGGATAGAACAGAATTCACACCCAGGTCTCTATAGTCATTCGCTTGGCAGCTCTACCTCACTGTCTCAGCTCCTAGGGTGAACCAGTACTTGTAGACTAATTTTTGAAAGTCATTACCATGTGTAATACTATTTCTAAGGGAGAAGCATGTCTGCAAAGTCAGGCAATTAGGCTAAACAAAAGTGTTGTGCATTACCCAATCAGCCTCTGCCAAAGATGTTGTGTCTCAACTATACATATTGTGCATGCATTGTGCCTTTTTCCTCTGTGGATTCTGAAAGGACTTGGTAGAAAAAGCAGCTGCTTACTCTTTACCCTTTTAAATGTTAATTTTGTGGCATGCTCCATAAATCTATTTGCATTCTGTCACCCAAATGGTACTGATCGAGATGAAAACAACATCATACTAAAATGTATCTCTGATTGTACAGGGAATACAGTTAGAAAATGAATTCTTTCTTTCTTTCTTTCTTTTTTTTTTTTTTTTTGGTAATTTCAGGGCCGGGGTTAGGGCAGGTGTGTGTGTGGAAGAAGAGTGTGTTACTTGGGGACCAGTGTTTTCTTTTTGTTTGTTTTGCATTTGGTAATTAAGTAGGTTGATGTTAATTAGACCCAAAAATTATGCTATGTAGAAGGAGAGAGTATAGTATCCTCTGTATCTATTTCCAGAATCTGTTTGCTGTCTGCATCCCGTAAGGGCTGAGATGAAAGAACAAGGCAGCTGTGACTAGTTCTCAAAGCGACAGGAACCCAAGGGATTTTTTCTCAGTTCTCGCCCTCATTGCATGGCAGAGAGTATTTTGCTTGCCCCTATCCAAAACGGTGAGAGGTGCAGGAAATGTCCTCTTTGCAGCTGGTTCTTTGGTAAGTAGAAGAAATTTGAGTTAGGTAAAGGAAATAGGCAACAAAACTGCTGATTTTCAAGGGCATCCAGCACATGAAAATTTGCACTCTGTGATTCTCCTCACTCTCCCTGTGTCTCAAAACAATCTGAAATTAGCAAGCCTTGACAACAGCTAATGAGAATGAACAGACTCACACAGATTCCCCTTTAGCCGCAATTGGATTCAACCTTTACAAGACAGACAAATCAGCCCAAATAACCTCTTTTTTGAATGAATAAAAAGATTTCCTATCCTCCAGTAGTTGTATACTAAGAGGGGAGTCAGGTAAAGAAGCTGAGCTGTAATCATGACAGTAAGACCT
Organism: Avahi laniger; assembly: GCA_963575035.1. Lineage (NCBI taxonomy): Eukaryota > Metazoa > Chordata > Mammalia > Primates > Indriidae > Avahi > Avahi laniger. The sequence continues at coordinate 1,423 of CAUYSK010038215.1, read as the reverse complement.
ATAACGTGTTTACTGTGTGCCAGGCACGACGCTGTGATATGGGTACCACTGCCACCACCACCTTCACTGTAATCACCCCCATTTTATAAATGAGGAAACTGAAGCACACAGAAGTTATATTTTCCATCTGTGGCCCATGTGCCTTGTTCTAGAGGTCATGGGCCCATCTCTCTTCTTCTCCAGTCAGAGTAAAAACTACAACATGCATCTTTGAATTCTGAGCTGCATTGCTAAAGTGCTGTTATCCTGAGACCCATGGAAGAGGGCTTGATTACAGTTCATCACATTTCTCGCACAGTATCTGGTGAACTATTCTTCTGTTCTTTCCATTAGTGACTGATCAGTTGAAAAATAATGATTTAGGGTCTGCTATGAACTGAGCACTGTAAAGCATGACAGGAAATACTGCTTAGTGGCTGAGATAAACCTTGCAGGTCAGCCTTCCTGAATTAGAACCCACCTACTAGTTATGTGACTCTGGAGAAGTAACAACTTCATGTTTTTAATCTTCTCATCTAAAATTGGGAATAATAATAATAACAGCTTCTTCAAAGAGTTACTATGGCAATTAAATGAGTTAGTTAATGCAAATTGATTAAAATAGTACCTGATGCATAGTTAGAGCTTGATAAGTTTTATCGTTATAGTTATCACCAATCTGTTTTTCAAGCTAAAAATTGTAAAATGGTTTTGATGTAGTTTTAACAGTCCGGATGGAGAGACAAATGAATTATTTGGAACTATCCTTTTTATGAAATTAGTTTAGATTTTAAAACATTAATAAAATACCTATAACTTTTTAAAATCTTAATTAACTTATCCTTTTATATCTCAAGAGTGCATATACACTTAAAATTCCTTGATTCATTTAGTTGATTTAATCAATTTATTTAACTGATATAACTAATATGTATTGATGCCCTACTAGGTGCTGGGAACAGTGAATAAAAAACTCATGCATAAAATTTGTAGAACCTATGCTTAATGGGAAGTTCCCTATTCATTTCCATTTTATGTCTTTTAAAAAACATTAACGTAAAATTTAAATTAGCATTGTACCTGTCTGTAAGTGATGTTGTAGAATACAAGAAAAATGATATCATTATTGGTTGAAATATTATTTACTACATTTCTGTAGTTCATTTGCTCAGGGTAAAAAACATCATTATCAAAGTGAAAATGTTGACACATGATTATCTGTACTCAAATTCTTCCTTATATTATATGGTTATAATTGTTTATAATCAAAGAGATGCCTCACACAACAAATTTAGGATTCTATTTTGGGATGAATATTTGTCATATAGAAAAACCAACATGTCTATGATAAGTGTTACATACAATGATTCTAATGCTGAATATTTGCTCTACTTCTAAATTAATCACACATATACCATATAATAAAACTATATCCCTGAAAAGA